>MCJB01033770.1:0-54238 GCA_002018475.1 Nicotiana obtusifolia | reverse complement strand
GGGGGGGGGGGGGACTATCCTTAGGATTCGAGTCATTTGTGCTAATTGTGCCATGTGAAGGCCGTGTACGCGAGGTGACGAGTACGTACTCGGGCTTATTTGTGGAAATTTGACCGTTTAAGGCTCTTGGGTTCTTATGTTCATTAGATATGGAGTCGTTTTATCATGTTAAATCCTCCATTTACTAAATTCAATCTTATGTTCCTTATTTGGAATTGATTGTTTCATGTTCTGCCCTTGTTGCCAAATTAAACTCTTATGTACTTTGATTGAATGTTGTTGCCTATTTATTGCCTTATTGTCGTTCCTGTAATTGCTTAACCTTAATTGAAGTTATTATTATCTCTTTCTTAATTGCTTAACCTTAATTGAAGTTATCATTATCTCTTCCATAATTGCTCAGCCTTATTGAAGTTTTGTTATCTCTTTCGTTGTTGATGTATTCTTATTCGGAGTCATTGATTCATGCTATCTCTCTTATCATCGAATTGTACTTTGTGGAATTATTGTTACACATTATCTCTCCCTTGTTGAGCTATTCTTGTTGAGACCATTATTCCCTGTTGTGTCTTTCCTTGTGAGCTCGTTCTTCCATTTCTTTGTGTTCTGAAGTTCTTGTGTTGATTTACTTGCCGTACTCTTGTGTTAGTGTTGTTATTGTCGATTATTGCACTTAGTGTTGTTGAGCCGAGGGCTATGCGTGGTTGTAGTATTGAAACTGTTTTGAGGAAATGTTGTGGCATATGGACAAATGTTGTGACAGTCATTTTATTGTGTTGTTATATTTTGGCACACGTGGTATTGTTGAGAGGATTGTTGGGGTGGTCGCACATGAGTTGTCCTTGTTGTTGTTATTAATAATATTTGCACATGCGGCGTGACAATGAAGGCTATATATGTGGGTTTGAACAAGTGGCGAGATAAGGTGGGAATATTATTATGCGCGTGCGGAGAGACAACGCAGGTATTTACTTTATATTACGCACGTGGCGAGACAAGGTGCGCTATGTCGGGGAATGATTTGTGATGACTTGTGATGGCCTGGGGGCTTTGTTATAGTTGACATTTGTGTAGTGGTGTGCCTACCTTGTGTGGGTTATACCTTGTACATTTTGTGGTTTTCGTTTCTTGTGTGCCATTCATTATCTCTTCTCTTACATGTTGACTTGAATTGTGATAGAACTCTTGCACAAGCATACACGTAATTAATCACCCATTATGACTTAAGAATATGAATCCTGATGTTATTGACCTTTTACATGTACTCTCGTTTACTTGCCTTCTGTGTGAGAGTTGCTCTATTGACACGTGAGTTGTTTGTGCGGTCATGAGTCATTGTTATTGATGGAACATGAGTGGTCCTTGCGGATATTAGATATTGTCACTCTCTTGGCACGTGAGTCGTCCGTGCGGTTATGAATTGTAATGTGGGCACAAGATACCAAGTGATTAGGGTTCATGAATCGGGTCCCGTGATTTGTTATTATGAGGTTTGGTACCTCATGAAAATTCTTGAATAAATCTGGTGTGAAATCGATTGTTCTTATTGAGTTGTTACTTGTTTTCCTTTATTTGGTTCCACCGGACTTAAACTATTTTCAGCTTACTCTACAGCGTTATTACCTGTTTGTTTGTTGTTGTTAATTGTTGCTCTTAGTTTCCTATTACAAGCATTGCTTTGTTATTGTGATCATGCTTAGATCTATGTTGATATTGTCCCCTGCTAGTTCACATTTATACTTGTTCAGTTTGTTTAGTCCAGTCAGTGTCTTGACTGTCCCTCGTCACTACTCCACCAAGGTTAGTCTTTATACTTACTGGGTACCGCTATGGTGTGCTCATGCTATGCTTTCTGCACATTTTGTGTAGATCCAGGTACTTTGGAATTGATTGATCCTTAGCTAGCTGATCGGGCATTGCTGTGGAGACTCAAGGTACACCTTTTGTTGCATACCCAGGCCTCGGAGTCACCTTCTGAAACTTTATTTTGTACTATTATTTCTATTTTGGAACAGTTGTACTTAGGGATTTTCTAGCAACTTAGTAGAGCTTATGACTTGTACTACCAGTTTTGGGATTGTTGACTTTGTAAAGAAAAATTTATGTTCCACATTTAATAGTTGTTGGTTGATTTTGCCATTGATTCGGTAAGGGTTAGGCTTTCCTAGTCTCTAAGACTAGGTGCCATCACGATATCCTACGGAGGAAAATTGGTGCCGTGACAAGTTGGTGTCAGAGCTCTAGGTTCATAGGTGCTACAAGTCATAAGCAAGTTTAGTAGAGTCTTGCGGACCGGCATGGAGACGTCTGTGCTTATCTTCGAGAGTCTACAGAACTATTAGGACAATTTTACTTCTTTCATTCCTATCGTGCAAGTTTATTTATCTTGGAGTTTGAGCCTTTGTCATTCAATTCTCTCACAGATGGTGAGGACACAACCTGCAGTTACTGATGACGCTGCCCCCAGAGCCGATGTTGCTAGGGGCAGAGGCAGAGGCAGAGGACGAGAAGGATCACACGCCGCAGCTAGAGCACCTATCAGAGCAGCAGTTGAGGAGCCGCAAGTAGCTCCGATTGGGGGACAGGTACCGGAGGCTCCTGTTGTTACCCTGGGACTTCATGAGACTTTAGCACAATTACTGAGCATGTTTGGCACATTGGCTCAGGCGGGGTTGATTCTTGTTGCACCAGCTACTTCGCAGACCGGGGGAGGAGCTCAGACTCCCGCTGCCCGTACTCCAGAGTGGCGAGTCCATGTTGGTCAGATTCCAGGTGTCATGCTAACACAGCATGTTGTTCCAGTTCAGTCCATGATTAGGGCAATAGCATCTAAGGAAGAACAACATAGACTTGCAAGGTTTAAGAAGTATCACTCTCCTACTTTCAGTTGTTTGGATTCAGAGGATGCACATGGTTTTCTAGAGGAGTGCCACTGTATTCTCTGCACTATGGGTATTGTGGAGATAACCGAGGTTGCTTTTACTATATTCCAGCTTAAGGAAGCGGCATATCAGTGGTGGCGAGCGTACGAGTAAGGTAGCCCGGCCAATGCAGCTTCACTTTCATGGACTCAATTTTCAGAGATGTTCTTGAGATTGTTCCTCAGACCTTCGGGATGCATGGCGCGTGGAGTTTGAGCAACTTCACACACTATGTCAGTGTCAGTGTATGCCGCTAGATTCAATGATTTGTCCAGACATGCACCTGCTTTGGTTTTTACAGTTAGAGAGTGAGTCCACCGGTTCATTGAAGGTCCCACTCATGGTATCCGATTCAGCATGGCTCGGGAGTTGGAGACGGATGTTTCGTTCAAGCAGGTGGTAGAGATCGCCCATAGATTAGAGAGCATGTTGGATCAAGAGGGAGAGGTCAGGGAGGCTAAAAGGCCTCGTAGACCGGAGAGATCTACTGGTCCCTATTTTGGAGGCAGGGTACGGCATGGTAGAGGTTTTGTGGGTCAGCCAGTTCATTTTGCACTTCAGGATTCGCACGATATTTTAAGTACCCATGGGTCTCAGAGTACCCGTAGCGGACAGCTTCCATAGCCACAGGGTGAGAGATTATCCCAGACTCCGGGCAGATGTGTCACAATGGGCATATGTGTCACAGCAGGGCATTCAGGCTATGAGTTCTGCTCTAGTTACTGATATCCATGCACCGCCAGCTTGGGCTGTAGGTCAGGCGGGTAGAGGGCACCCAAGAGGGGGAGGTCCGGCCCGTTGACATGCTTTCTACGAGAGGGCTAAGGCCGTTACACTAGATGATGTCGTAAAGATATGGTTTCGATTTGTTATTGAGGAGCATCATTCGTATTTTGTTTCGATTCTGCTTATCGGGATGAGTCCTCCTATTTTGCTTCACATATGGGTGAGTTTCGTGATATTTTACTCTTCCAATATGCTTACCCCTGTTGGGAGATTCAATAGTGGTAGCCCGTGTTCGTCATTTTGTTTTATTCAAATATTAAGAGCTACAAGACTAGAAGTGACTTTCCGTTACCCATTACGGTAGGTGTTGATGTGATTTCTGGGTGGTTGGTTATGATTTGTGATTTAGATGCTCTACCGGTATGGGGGTCCAGTATGTGTTGTGATTTTGTTAGCGGAATTGAATTAGTGGAAGGTTTTGGTTGGTATGATGTAGATTCTACTTGTGATTCAGAGCTGAGGATGGCATCCTCACGTTTTCATGCGGTTTGATATGTTAAATCGGGCTGCGTGCCGCGGTGGAGTTATATTAGGATGAGACCCTTGTGATTAGTTCATATGCTTTGATCCTTCCTTGTGGAATTAACTCGTAAGTATGATACTGATAGGGAGTGGTGCCTGTCGGGCTTGTTTGATAGTTCTTTCATGCGTTTACTTGTATATTCAGTCATATTCGTTTTATGCTTATAGGGTTTTAGCTTATGAGGTGTGTGCCCAAGTGGTGTTAGGTGTGACTTGTTGATTTGAGTGAATAGTCATGGCATCTTCGTGTTTCTTGCATCGTTGTTGGTGTTGTGGAGGTTCGGAACAGGGTTCTAGCTGATATGGGGTTAATTACCGGTGTTGGGTTTGATTATGGACAGTTATTGTGATCAGAGAGGTTGTTATGGGCATATGGGTGATGTGTCACGTCATGTGGTTGTACCTTGTGGGTGTAGGCATAAGTTGTTACAGCTGGTTGGGGCTGATACTGTGTGTTGATGTAGGAATCAGGTCTTTTGGAAATGATCGGAAGGTGAGAAATTTGGTTGTAAGGTTATCAGTGTGGGTGGAAGGAATAATTTTCAGTTGGGATGGTGTCGTCGGGCCTATGTGGATTGGGGTGATGTGGGATCACCCGTGAATATATGTATGGTAAGTTCATTCAGTGATTTGAAGACTTTGGAATGGTTCTTCGCATGTTCGAGGACGAAAGTTTGTTTAAGAGCGGTAGGATGTAACAATCCGACTGGTCTTTTTGAGAATTTACATCCCGTTCGGTGGCTTAAGGTCTCGAGCAGCTCCATATTGAGTATTATGACTTGCGTGTGTGGTCGAATTCGGATTTCGGATGATTCAAGATGGATTTAGGAGCAGGATTCTTATTTTAGAAGCTTAAGCGGTAAGAGTTGACCGGAGTTTGAGTTTTGTGTAGACGACTCCGGAATGGTGTTTGGATGATTCCAGTAGCTTCATATAGTGATTTTGGACTTAGGCATGCGTCCGGATTTGGATTTGGATTTGGATATTCGTAGGTGAATTTGATGCATTTCGGCGAAAATTTGAAAGTTGAAGGCTTGGAAGGTTAAGAGGTTTGATCGGGAGTTGACCTTGTTGATATCGAGTTCCGATTGCGATTCCGAGAGTTTTAGCTTAGTTGTATTTGGAACTTGCCTGCAAAATTTGATGTCATTCCGGGTTAATTTGATATGATTCGGCGTGAGTTGTAGAAGTTAAAAGTTCATAAGTTCTTTAAGTTCGATTCGAAGTATAATTCATAGTTTTGATGTTGTTTATTGTGATTTGAGGCCTCAAGCAGGTCCGCATTATGTTATGGAGCTTGTTTGCATGTTTCTACGGGGTCCCGGGGACCTCGGGTGTGTTTCGGGTGGATACAGGCCATTTGCTTATGTTTTGGAATGCTGATGTGTTGGTGTCTGATGTTCTTCTTTGCGATCGCGAAGGTTCAGCTGCGATCGCGAAGGCTGTTTGGTGACTGGTCCTTTTTTCCTTCTTCGTGTTCGCATGGTATTATCCACGATCGCATGACTGTGAGTGTTGCTTCCTCACGTTCGCATGTGGTCTTACGCATTTGCATAGTGTCGACCATGCTGGGGAGGCAAAGGCTTTGTCCTTCGTGTTCACGTAGCATGGTCCGCAATCGCGATGGCTGAGTTGGTGATGAATCGCGTTCGCATTCTTTCTTCCGCGATCGCATAGTGCCTTTTGTGGGGAAATGATATTTCTTCTCCGCATTCGTACTTTCCTGTTCCCATTCGTGTTCGCGTAGCACATAATTGGCAGCTGATATTTTTCTTCTTCGCGATCGCGATTCATGTTACCTAGGCAGCAGATATTAATTTCCAAAATCGAGGGTTGTGTTCCATTTTTTATTTTTTGAGTTAGAGACCTCGGATTTGAGCAATGTTTGAGGAATTCTTCACGTGTTCGAATGGGGTAAGTGTTATTTATCCGAAATTAATTATATTTCATGATTCCATAATTATTTTTATCATTAAATTTGTGAATTAAATGGAAGAAAATGAGAATTTTATAAGATCTTTCAAAAATATAAAATGAGGATTTGAAGGGCGATTCGACATCGGAATTTAGTAATCCTTGTATTGTTGGACTCATTATCGAATAGGTGTTCAGATTTTGTGAATTTTTTGGGTTTCGAGCTGCGAGCCTGGGGTTGAGTTTTTAATTTTAAGTAAAGATCGAAGCTTTATTACCCTGAATTGTTTCATATGAGTTTTATTTATGATATGAAGTTATTTTGGCTAGATTTGAACCGTCCGGAGGGTGTTTCACACGAGAAGGTCATTTTAGAGTATCGGTCTAGGTTCTTTGAGGTACGTGTCTTGCCTAACTTTGTGTGGGAGAACTACCCCTTAGGATTTGAGTCATTTGTGTTAATTGTGCCATGTGAAGGCTGTGTACGCGAGGTGACGAGTACATATGCGGGCTTATTTGCGAAAATTTGACCGTTTATGGCTCTTAGGTTCTTATGTTCATTAGATATGGAGCCGTTTTATCATGTTAAATCCTCCATTTACTAAATTCACCCTTACATGTCTTATTTGGAATTGATTGTTTCATGTTCTACCCTTGTTGCCAAATTAAACTCTTATGTGCTTTAATTGAATGTTGTTGCCTCTTTATTGCCTTGTTGTCTTTTCCGTAATTGCTTAACCTTAATTGGGGTTATTATTATCTCTTCTGCAATTGTTTATCCTTAATTAAAGTTACCATCATCTCTTCTGTAATTGCTCAGCGTTAATTAAAATTTTGTTATCCATTTATTGTTAACGTATTCTTATTGGGATCATTGATCCATGCTATCTCTTTTCGTTGAATTGTACTTTGTGGAATCATTGTTACACATTATCTTTTCCTTGTTGAGCTATTCTTGTTGAGACTATTATTCCCTGTTGTGTCTTTCCTTGTAAGCTCGTTCTTCCATTTCTTTGTGTTTTGAAGTTCTTGTGTTGATTTACTTGCCGTACTCTTGTGTTAGTGTTGTTGTTGTCGATTATTGTACTTAGTGTTGTTGAGCCGAGGGCTATGCGTGGTTGTAGTATTAAAACTATTTTGAGGAAATGTTGTGGCATATGAACAAATGTTGTAACAGTCATTTCATTGTGTTGTTATGTTTTGGCACACGTGGTATTATTTAGAGGATTGACGGGATGTTCGCATGTGAGTTGTCCGTGTTGTTATTATTATTGATATTTGCACATGCGGCATGATAAGGCGGGCTATATATGTGGGTTTGTGCATGTGGCGAGACAAGGTAAAATTATTATATGCGTGCAGCAAGACAAGGTGGGCATTTACTTTATTGTTGTACACGTGGCGAGACAAGGTGGGCTATATCGGAGAATGATTTGTGATGGTCTGGGGCATTATTATTGTTGATATTTGTGTAGTGGTGTGCCTACCTTGTGTGAGTTATACCTTCACTTTGTGGTGATCGATTCTTATGTGCCATTCATTATCTCTCTCTTACTTGTTGACTTGAATTGTGATAGAACACTTGTAGAAGCATATACGTAATTAATCACCCATATCGATTTAAGAAGATGCATCCTGATGTTATTGACATTTGACATGTACTCTCGTTTACTTGCGGTAGCATGCTGGTTTTTTCATCATCCAATCCACAAAATATCGAATGAAACCTAGCAAAAAAAAAATGAACACTTTGCTGAGAAAAATATTAGGAATAAAAGAATCACACTCCTTTTTCTTTTTGTTGAACGAGAAACTAGAAACCTCAAAAATCAAGGGATTACCTCCGCATAGCCTCCAATGTCTGGATGGTCCTCTTAGACTGGCCATCGATCTGAGCGTCGGCTCTAAAATGATGGTAGATTGAATCATTAACTTTTGTGTGAGAGTTGTTCTTTGGCACATGAGTTGTCCGTGCGGTCATGAGTCATTGTTATTGATGGCACGTGAGTGGTCCTTGCGGATATTAGATATTGTCACTCTCTTAGCACGTGAGTCGTCCGTGGGGTTATGAATTGTAATGTGGGCACAAGATGCCAAGTGATTAGGGTTCATGAATCGGGACCCCTGATTTATGATTATGAGGTTTGGTACCTCGTGAAAATTCTTGAATATATCTGGTGTGAAATCAGTTTTTCTTATTGAGTTGTTACTTATTTTCCTTTATTTGGTTCCATCGGACTTAAAGTGTGTTCAACTTACTCTACAGCGTTATTACCTGTTTGTTCCCTGTTGCTAATTGTTGCTCTTAATTTCCCTTACAAGCATTTCTTTGTTATTGTTATCATGCTTAGCTCTATGTTTATATTGTCCCTTGCTAGTTCACATTTTTACTTGTTCAGTTTGTTTAGTCCAATAGGTGTCTTGACTGTCCCTCGTCACTACTCCACCGAAGTTAGTCTTGATACTTACCGAGTACCGTTGTGGTGTGCTAATGCTACACTTTCTGCACATTTTGTGCATATCCAGGTACTTCAAAGTTGATTGAGCATTAGCTAGCTGATCGGGCATTGCTGTGGAGACTCAAGGTATACATGTTGTTGCATTCGCAGGACTCAGAGTCACCTTCTGATATTTTACTTTGTATTGTATATTTCTATTCTGGGACAGTTGTACTTAGGGATTTTCTAGCAACTCAGTAGAGATTATTACTTGTATTACCGATTTTGGGATTGTTGGCTTTGTAAAGAAATTTTTTTGTTCCACATCTATAGTTGTTGGTTGAATTTGCCATTGATTCAGTAAGTGTTAGACTTACCTAGTCCCTAAGACTAGGTGCCATCACGATATTTTATGGAGGAAAATTAGAGTTGGTACACTTAAGTACTAAACAGAATGATCTATTTAAATACTTCGTAAGCTCCTTTACGACTTGGTAATAAAAATAATTTAACTTGTGAAACATGTGATCTGCCACTCTGCCTCGTTATTTTTCTGATAACTAACTCCAGTTGTTCTGAGCGTGTACAAAGGTTAAACTCATAAAAGAAGGGAACTAAGAAAACTTATGAGGAGGCAAGAAGAACCTCTGCCTCTTGCTTTTTATTCTATAGTTGGATGTAGAAGCAATCCTAAAGAGGACTACTCTGAGGGACTGTTTAAGAGAATTCATGCAAACATCTTTTGCAGAGTTGTCACTGCTGGGACAAAACAGGAAAACACCCTTAATTCTGCCACCCAAATTAGTTGTATCAGCCTCCATTAAGGTTAATTTCAGGTTCTTAATCGCCCGGTGTAGCTCTGAGAATAATTCAGGCCGATCATCGCAGCAAAAAGAGGCCTTGAGAATCATTTTTTCCCTCCTGCTGATCGCGACGCCTTTGTTTTCTTCCTCATTTAAATGTTCAATTACTACCTCATCAATGTCGATTGGAGTGTTCAAGTTCAACACTTCACTGGCTTCTGCTGTTTTTACTTTCAGATCTCTAACATGATCAACCACACTTCCCAATAGAAGTGCCTTATCCATCTGTCAGAAAGTAGCCAGTCATATGGTAATCATGTAAAAAGAATTGAGTTTAAAGTTTTAGTTATTATACACCGATAGTGTAAAAGTTTTTTCACGCCATCATATCACCTAAAATATAACTTACATACGTTACCTACTAAAATATGTTACAATGACCGATATGTCGCTGTATTTAAGTTAAATTCAAAATAATTTGGTGATTCTGAATATTATTTTTTAGGATAAATGGAAGTCCATTGGTTAAATTTTTACCTTTTCAGAACAAGGGATGAGCATTAATTCTGTCTCGGCGCCTTTTTTCAGCTTCACTATGGCTCCTAGAAGTTTTTGCAGTTCTCTCTTCGAAGGACTCAGACCATTGAGGGAAATAAGAAGGGTAATTATGAAGTTGGAAGGAGGTAACATCACAAGATTTAGGAAAGTGCGGGAGTAACAAAAGTGAATCTTGGTTGAGAGCAGCTCTCAATTTGAGGCCAATATTCAGGACAAAAGGAATGATCCATTATATCCTATATCAATTTTCTCACCGTAGTAACTTTTTAATCCTTCTCGGCAATCTATATATCTCGCATTTAAAAGAACACAAAAGAAATTGGGTGGCACTGTTTTGTGCATTTTATAGCTAAGCGTGATGTGCAAGGACTGAAGCTGATTGGTGTGATATCTAATTGGTTGGGTCATATGAAATCTTATTTGGATTTATCAATTATGATAACGTCATTGATTTGAAGGTGACAATTTTTTCCTGGATTCCCTTTCACCAGCAAAAACCCTTTGATAGATATGGGATCTTAAATAAATATCTAGAAAGGATTTACTCTTTTCTAAGCCAGAATGTAGACAAAGAACATAGCCATGTACAGGCTTGCCTACTTTAGATTTGATTTCATAGCAGCAAATAAAACCATACATAGAATTCAGGCAATGACAGATTCATGATTTAGAATCAACAGGTTATTCTCTTTATACCTGTGAAATAGACGCATTGGGTTCTGATGAACTATTGTGTCTAGTCTAAATCCGTCACATAAATGGATTTTCCGATAAGTATAAACCACCAAAGTGTCATGATCAATTTTCCAGTAATGGATAAGTATAAACCACAATGTCGTGATTAATCGCAAAAATTGTCAAAGAAATAGCGAGGTTTGCAATTGAATACTTTTTTTATGCAAAGAAATTGGCCTAGACTTTTTAATCATTGGATAAACGACTTGTTAGAATCTAACAGAGGGAATTGCACTCATAATTAACATTAAGCAGATTAAATATTTTTCTATAGTCAAGCTTATATTGATTAATATTGCCCTCACTGCCAAAATATCTAATGAAAAATGGTTACTTTATAGTGGGGTGAACTAGTGAAGGATATACTCTTATCATTGAAAATCTTATTTCTCCTAGTTCATCCATTAGAGGTCAATCATTTTTATGTTTTAGAGTTTGTTCACTTTACTTGAGTGAAGTATGTCCTATTAAGATTGTCCCTGCACAACAGAACAAAATATCTTCAATTACAATCACCCATAAGTCCATGGTGTAGGGTCACAATTACTCTGTCTGTTGTAACTTCAACCAAAAGATTGATATGACAATAGATCTACCATTTTCCTTCTTCCCAAACCTAATATTTATCTGATAGTGTGCGGTCCTAATCCCTAATAAAGTGTGAGACCATCAAAGATCAGGTTCAAAGCCCAGTATAAGAGAAAAAAAAATACTAATTGATTTTTTATTATCTATTAAATCTTGGCAAGCAAAATTACATGCTATACATATTGGTAAAATTGAGGTGCGCCCAAGTTAATCCATACACCAAAGTTATTAAAAGAAAAAGGGCCATCCTTGTAGCCCTATTTTCCCTCTCAATTTGGTTGCTGCTGCATTTACTTTTCTATTTTCTTGTCCCCTTTTTCTCTTTCTTGGTTCCATCAATACGTGTTCAATTATCTTGCATTCTTACAGCACTGTCCGTGTCACAGAGAATGTGGCGAAAATGATACAAAAACTAGAAAGATACTAAAGTACAACAGCTCCAAGAGGGGGTGTCTCATACAGGATCAAACACAAAATGGTTGCGATTTGGCAGCTTACGGAAAAGGAAAAATGGCATAACACATGCTAATTGCCAAATCAAAGTGGAAAGAAGTGATTAATAGTAACTGCAACACCAAAGAAACAACTGATTTTAATTCGTGTATTTGTGAAGAGGAGGGGGAATTTTGTTTGTCGGACAGTAATGTATATAATAATAGATTAGTGTTCCACATTGGAGAATAGGTATTAGTGTTATGTAATTTCTGTATATAAATGGGCTCGGCATAATACAAAATAATATCAATAATATCTTCGACTGTGCCTTTATTTTTCACATGATATCAAAGCGGCAGTGAGAAAATATCCAAGAAGGAAAATTCAACCAAAACAGTTGTTTTACTTCAATTTAGGCAACCTTTTTAGGGTTGTTTTGCATCATCCCTCTTTTCTTAAATGTAGTGCAAAATTCAACACCACCACAAAGCTTTCCGGACTCCAGCGACCAAACCCCACTAAATCAGTCCGGAAAACACCTCCCTACGCGTTATCACCCGCTACCTGGCAGCTAGATATCCGGTGAGCATGTCAGTCCACGCGCCGGCGCGTGAGACCATTTTCTGGCATATTTTAAGCTCGTTACTTCTGTGATGGTCGCCTGACTTTTCCGACCTGATCCATAAGAGTTTTTTTGATTTTTCAGTCATCAGAATAGTGTTTTTCAGCGTGAACAATAAACTTTCCTGTGTGTGACCTGTTTCGGCCATTTTTTAACAAAATTCTTCAGGAAAGATTGGTTGTCCAGTAATTCTGAGCCTATCCATATTGTTTACTTCGTATTCCAAGCACTTTGCAATTTTTTCGGCAACTACATCAAACTTTCCGGCAGCTACAGTGTTTCTTTCACCTCTTTCAGCGAGTTATATTTGATTGTCATTGGTAATAATTTGCTTGACCTCTCTTCGATTCAATGATGTATTTGGGATTTGAAGATTTTTGTTCCAAAAACACGAATTGTGGAAGTTCAAGTGTTATGATTACTTCGGAACCATTAATGGGAAGTTCAAACTGATCCTCTGTTGAGTTATGGTGCAAGGGTCAATGTTTTCAAAATCACTTAACCAAAAAGGCTAGTGAGGAAAATGAAAAGGCCAAAGCACTTCGAAAGAAGATCGATGCTCTGGTATGTAGTATTCTGTGGTAATCTATTTTAAGTTGATGCCTCTATTTCATCCATTCCAGACATGTCATTTAGTTTGGGAAAAAGGTTTACACTTTATACACTAATGATATATCTCGTTTTTATGATATGATACCGCGAATGATAAACTTGAAGAAATAGGAATTAGATATGTCTACTTACTTGGTACAAGTAAAGGCAGTCATGGAAGAATTTAAGAAGTTGATGCCATTTTTTGCTAATATTGAAAGCAACAAGAGCACGACAGAAGGTGTTTTTATTTCTTACACTCGCTGGACTTTCTAATGACCTTGATTCAGTACGCGATCAGATTTTGGCTAGTCCGATTATCCTTACAATTAATAAATTATTCTCTCGATACTTCGTCTTGTTGACCACCCAGTCACATAGTGATTCCATCACAAATAGCTGACTCATCTTTTCTCGTATCTCATATAGTGAAAAATCGCACATCTCAGACTATGAAGAGAAGACGAACATGAGGTCATTTTGGAAAGTATCAAACCTTACTTTACCTCTTCTAACCATCTCGATATATTTGAGGTCTTACCTATACCGACTTTTGAGGAGTTTACTATAGCTCTTCCTACATCTTCAACCATTAAAGTCTTATCCATACCGACCATTGAGGAATCTAATGTTGATCCTCCTAGATCCCCAGCCACATGAACACCACACTTGACTTATCGTCATCGTCCGCGTCTAGCATCAGGCCTGGCTAATTCACTTCCTGTACCTGATCCTGCTTCTACTGTGGACTTGTATCCTCTTAGTCCTCCGATTGCACTCCAAAAAGGTATATTTTCCATAATTAATCCTTATTCATATTATGTCAATTTAAGTTATCATTGTCTATCATCACCCTATTATGCTTTTGTATCTTCTTTATCATCTGTTTCCATCCCTAAGATTATAGGTGAATCACTGTCTCATCCAGGATGGCGACATGCAATGATTGACGAGATTTCTGCTTTACATGTGAGTGGTACTTGGGAATTTGTTCCTCTTCCTTTGGGTAAATTCGTTGTTGTTTGTTGTTACTTTAATGGAGTCAAAGTTGGTCCAGATGATGAGATTGATCGGCTTAAGGCTTGCCTTGTTGCCAAAGGGTATACTCAGATAGTTGGACTTGATTACAGTGATACTTTCTCTCCCGTGGTTAAAAGCATCAGTACATTTCTTTTTATCCATGGCTACTGTTCGCCATTGGCCTCTCTATCCTTTGGACATTAGAATGCTTTTCTTCATGGTGATCTTAAGGATGAGGTTTATATGTGTTACGACCCGGAATTCCCCCCCTTGGGGATCGTGATGTCGCCTAATATTTCACTTGCTAGACAAGCCAACGTTAGAGTATTTCTTAAGCCACATTTTAAGCAATTCAAATAATGAAAACCAATTAAACTGAAATGAAACTAAAATGAAGTACGTAGTAGCATAATACCAAAATATCTAAGTACAACCCAGATTTGGAGTCACAAGTGCATGAGCTTCTAGAAATTCTACAAATAGAGTCTGAAATGAATACAACTGTTTTGAATGAACTGAACAGTAAATGAGGAAATAGGAAGGGGACTTCAAGGTCTGCGGACGCCAGCGGATCTACCTCGAGTCTCCAAATGTACTAATCCGAGCTGATGCACCTCACATACAGCTGGGACCAATACCAAAATCTACACAAGAAGTGCAGAGTGTAGTATGAGTATAATCGACCCAATGTACTCCATATGTGTCGAGCCTAACCTCGACGAGGTAGTGACGAGGCTATGACAGGACACTCACGTAATTAAACCTGTACAAATGAAGATATATATGCAACATAACAACAAATATAGACTAAGTACGTATGATTAGGAAGGGACATGCGAAAGGGAACAAGATACAATAACTACAACATGAATAACAACATAAGACAGTTAAATAAATCATCAACCAATAAAAACGGATAACATAATGAACAAAGACAGCCACGTCATCACCCATCGTGCTTTTACTCTCAACCTCACCAAGAAACAATAATAATGGCACGGCATCACCCTTCGTGCTTTTACCATCAACCTCTCCATGAAACGATAAATACGGCACGACATCACCCTTCGTCTTTCAACTCTCTTCCTCCCTATGTATTAATCAATAAATGAAGCAATAAACGGTACGACATCACCCTCCATGCTTGAACACTCTCCCTTACCATGTAGTAGTGAATATAAGAATTTGGGAGATGGAATAAGCAAGAATAAACCTTACGTCAATAATGATTCCAAGATACCAAACCTCAACTTCCAAAAATACTCAACCATCACAATTAGTCCATAAAATCAAAAATAACAACCAAATAAGTAATCAACTAAGATAAGCATGGATATCATAATTGAAGAAGGCAATAAATTACAAGGAAACAAGTCCCACCGCATGCTTTAACCCAACAACAACACATAAGTACTCGTCACCTTGCATATACGTTGTACCCACACATATAAATACGTAGTAAATAGGCAAACAAGTCCTAATCCCTCAAGACAAGGTTAACTACGGCACTTACCTCACTCTGCAGTCAACTCAGAGCCCTATTAAGGCCTTTTCTCTAGAATCCGCCTCCAAACTAATCGTATCTATTCAAAATCGACTCGATTACATCAAATAATGCTAAGGGAACCAATTTCATTACATAAAGTTAGGATCTTTACACTTTTCCCGAAAAGTCAGAAAAAGTCAACCCTGGTCTCGCTTGGTCAAAATTCGAGATTCGGACCAAAACCCATTTACCCATTCACCCCCGAGCTTGATTATGTAATTAGTTTCGGAATCCGACCCCAAATTGAGGTCTAAACCCCAAATTTGCAAAAAACCCCCAATTCTTCCTAAATTCCTTGTGTTTTTACCTTGGAAGAACAAAGATTAAGGCTAAAAATTAATGGGTGATGTTAGAAATGGAAGAAAATAAGTTAAAGTATACTAACCTATGAATTGGTGTTGAAATTTTTCCTCCAAATCGCATCTAGACCGAGCTCTAATGGAAAGATTAAGAAAAATGGGTGAAATCCCGTCTTTTAGAAATTTAAATGATTGGGCGTCAGATGTTTATCGCGATCGCAAGACACCTGACGCGTTGGTGAAGGCACTTCCCGATTGGCTTACGTGATCACGAGTTACTCCACACGTTCGTAGGCTTAGCTCGCCTCACCTCCGCGTTCGCGAGCATGGGCTCGCCTTCGCATAGAGTAAACTCATCTCCCATCCCCCGCCTCTCAAATGTTATGCGTTCGTGTTGGTGTGGTCGCGTAGCGAACGGGAGTCCCCCCATTGCTCTGCGTTCGCATCCAAAACTTTGCGTTCGTGTAGAGTAACTCCCCTCCCCAACCCAGTGTGCTCTTCGTGATCGCAGGTATAGCTTGGCGATCGCAAAGAAGAAACTATCACGTGACCGCAGATACCAGAAAAACCAGAAATTCCAAGTTCAAAACTTCTATAGCCTATCCGAAACTCACCCGAGCCCTCGGGGCTCCAAACCAAATATGCACATAAGTCCAAAAACATAATACGAACTCACTCGAGCAATCAAAACACCAAAATAATACCTAGAACTACGAATTGGACACCAAAATAAATGAAATTTTAAATAAAACTTAAGAACTTTCATTTTAACAACCGGACGTCTGAATCACGTCAAATCAACTCCGTTTTGCACCAAATTCTGCAGACAAGTCATAAATATAGTAATGAACCTATACCAAGCTCCGAAACCTAAATCCGGACCCGATAGCAATAAAGTCAAACTTTGGTCAAATTTATAAATTCTTTAAACCTTTAAACTTCAAATTTTCAACAAATTGTGATAACACGAGCTAGGGACCCCTGAATTCAATTCCGGGCATACGTCCAAGTCCCAAATCACGATATGGATCCACCAGGACCGTCAAAATACGAATACGTGTCCGTTTGCTCAAAACGTTGACCGAAGTCAACTGAAATGAATTTTAAGGCACGAACTCACATTTTAATCAATTTTTCACATAAAGAGCCTTCCGGAAAAAGACTCTGACTGCGCATGCAAATCGAGGAAGGCTAAAAGGAGCTATTTGAGGTTTCGAAACATAAAATTAAGGGTTAAAACTCTAGATGACCTATTGGTCATCACAATATGGAGCAACCACGTGTTTTTGTTGCTCAGGAAGAGTCTAGTGGCCTAGTATGCCGATTGTACCGGTCACTCTATGGTCTAAAACAGTCTCCTCGAGCATGATTTAATAAATTCATTACAATTATTCATGAATTTGGCATGACTCATAATGAAGCTGATTATTCTGTATTTTATCGACATTCTGCTACAAATCTGTGTATTTATTTGGTGGTTTATGTTGATGATATCATCATTACCGGCAATGATCAGGATGATATTACTAGTTTGAAATAACATCTCTTTTAGTACTTTCAAACTAAGGATCTGTGCAGATTGAAGTATTTCTAAATATTGAGGTCGCTCTGTCTTGCTCAGGTATTGTTATTCCACAACGAAAGTATTCCTTAGGCATTCTTGAGGAGACAAGAATGATGGTTTGTAAACCCATTGTTACTTCTGTGGATCCAAATACCAAACTTCTGCCAGGACATGGAAAACCTCTTAGCGATCCTACATGATATAGGTGGTTGGTTGGTAAGTTGAATTGCCTCATAGTAACTATGTCTGATTTTTCCTTTCATGTGAGTGTTGTAAGTCAGTTTATGAACTTTCCTTGTGATAGTCATTAGGATGCAATTGTTTGAGTTCTTCAGTATATAACATCATCCCTAAGCAAAGGAGTGTTATTGGAGGATCAAGGTCATGAGCAGATAGTTGGATACAACAAATGCTGATTGGGCAGGGTTACCTTCTGATAAAAGTTCTACGTCTAGATATTATATTTTACTAGAAGGTAATTTGGTGTCTTGGAAGAGCAAGAAACAAAATATGATTGCCTGCTCTAATACAGAAGAGAGTATCGAGCAATGGTCGTGGCAACGTGTGAGCTAATTTGGATCGAACAGTTACTCAGAGAACTAAAGTTTGGAGAGATTCAGATGGAACTTGTGTGTGATAATAAAACTACCCTTCATATAGCGTCAAATAGTGTTCCATGAAAGGACTAAACACATTAAAATTGACTATCACTTCGTCATAGAGAAGATATTCCCAGGACATGTTACAAAGTTCGTGAAGTTAAATGATCAGCTTGCAGATATTTTAACCACGTCTCTCACTGGTCCTCGTATTAATTATATCTGTAACAAACTCGGTATATCTATATTATTATAAAAGTGGGAAGCCCATAACTTAAAAGTTAAATTACTTAAATGTCCTTTTGATTTACCTAAATACCCTAATTAACTAAATTGCACTTTTTATGTAGTTAAATACCACATTTATTAATTAAGAAAACCTATGAATAGACGCAACCGATAGATTGTTTTGAAGAGAGCCAAAACGTTGCTCTTCTGCTCTTCTAGAGTTGCCATGTTTTTCTTATCTTTAATCCGTCAATGAGTGTTTTACCAAATTATCATCTTTTCTTCTCGGTTTTCTTCTCTTCTACTTGATCATTAGATTGTCGGTGCTGCAACTAATCTGTTTTCCTGATTAAATCCTTGGCGAAATCTATCTTGGCGAAAATACTTTGTAAGTTACACAGCACAAAACCTTCATATCTGTAGAAACTTTCTCATATTCCTCCTTGACTTTGTTTCTCCATTGGTTCTTTGATATGGTTACCTTGATCGGTTTCTAAATCTACTTCTACAATTTATCTTTGAAGTTAAATATTTCTGCGAATTGTTATAATTTAAAGATGATTATAGATTAATTGACTTTGAATTTTTTTGAGCTTTGATTTCTCTATTTCTCTGTTGCCTTTTGGTTTAGCCGAGAATAATAAATTGGATTCTTTTGCCAATAAGGAATTATACTAAAGTAATCTGACTTATGGCACTTGAGCAATATAAGAGAATCTAATAGTTAATTTATTATTATTAATAACTGTGTTTGTGTTTAGTATATACTCATATTGTCTGACCACAAGATAAAGAACAAAAAGAGGATCAATAATCACAAAAAATTCCACAGAACTATTAGGAACTTTGTATATATAATATCAAATCTGGCACCTAAAGAACCTTTTTTGCACTTTACTTCTGTTACATAATTGGACACAGTTGATAAAGAAGACTCATTGTGCAATGTAACCTCTCATAATCATCGATAAGATTTGAACTCTAATATTTATGAATTATGAGTACAAATATTACTTATAGGTGTATATGATAAAGTTAAAATTTTTGTACATAACATGTACATTAAAATAAAAAAAAGCGAGGCTTGAATATTTCAAAAAAGAGGAATCAACCTTGAGAAGACAATTACACCAAGGAGCAATTGATTTTATTATGCTTGAAGGATATAAAAAAGATAAAGTTGATCAAAGAATCCTGCTTCCAGCAACGTCTATTGGAGCCAGCAAAATCCAAAAGGGAGATATATTAAAATTTAGGTGATGGCTAGAAGAATGAAGACAAAGTTGGTTGTAGAGTATGCGTTCTGATTTTATTTATCAAAGGTCTTACAGTTAGGCGATAACGCTGGTATTTAGTATATTTAATGTGTAATTTATAATTAAATTTAATATCTTTTGATGTATGCAGATTAAAAATTATTACACACACTGTGTATCTCTCTATATATACATAAAATAAAATATACGTGCAACGCACGTGCAGAGAGCCTAATACTATATTAATACTATATTAAAAAGTGAGAACATCCTAAGTCAAATCTTAATTTACTAAAATATCCTTCAAAAAGTTACTGACCGTTTTGTCCTTGTACAAAAAATTTACATTCATATTAGATGAGTAAAATTCAATTAATTATCAAGTCTTTCATCTACCTACTGATCTGTAAGAATTTTAATTGGCGAACTAACCTTTTCACATCCCATATTTATTTTCTCCTTTTTAAGCTTTCAGCCGTTATTTAAACTTTTCATATCCTCTCATAGATTTTATAAAGTGCGCCAGTGTAGTGATCTACACTTCAAATCAATTTAGCCTTCATCTTTTATTTTTTAATGTCAAATCATATATTATTTTTTTCTGTAAAAAAAACTCCATTTCTTGGTGTATTGCTGGCAGCTTTTGCAAAAAAAGGTACATTACTCTTTTGATAGCTGGTGAGAAAGAATTCTTCCTTGACTTTCAATTCTCATTTTACTTTTTGTTTTTATTTTCTTTGTAACTGCGTTCAATTGACTGAAGAGGCTCAAAGTGAACAAGGATAAACATACACAAATGAACGGGAATAGATGATAATGTTGATAAATTTTTTTGGTTCTTGTTTTGAGAGATAGTATTGAAAGGTGTATCAAAGTTTCCTCTAAGGTAGTCCTTTTTGTTGAAGGATAATAATAAAAAATATATTAAAGGACGTAAATCATCAAAATATTTGGTTTTAATTTATTTAAAGCTCGTCTTGAGATATTAAGTGAACATTTAAAATTTGTACGTGCGCTTTACAAGGTAAATACTTATGAAATCTTTATACGTTATCATTTTTTTTCATAATTGACTTTTATAATTGCCATTTTTACCTTTTCCTAATCTCCTTGTTATATTCTTGACCTGTTGAGATTTCTAGCTTATTTGTAGATGTATGTAGTTGTTGATTTTTGTGAATTATAACCACGAGAGAATATTCTTCTTTCATCGCTTGTGGATAACAACTGACATCACCTATCTGTTAATTGCGACTAGCTAAAAGAAAATAAACAACTTCTTAATTGTTTTGCAACGCAATCATTAGAAAATGTATACAACGGTGTTCAATTAACGAGAGTAAGCATGCAGATTTATGTGAATTGTGCTAATAATTTGGACTTTGGAGGATTAACTCTTACATATTGTTGGCGTCGCTGATTAACAAGAGAAGAGTGTCTTTTCGTATACATCTTCTTCTTCCACATCTATTTTCTCTTTCCAATATTTCCAGTTCAAAACCGTTTCATTTACCTTCCTCCTATATTAATTCAATTTTTTTCTTTTTCCTTTTTTTCTTCTTTTGTTTTTGTATATATGTTTCTTCTTCAGTTTTCTTTTCTCTTTACCTCTCATGTTTTACTGTTGGTTTCTTTTTCCCGTGTGGTATGAAAGAGGCAAAGATGATATTTCTTTGACAACATTAATTTAATAGTTGACTACCATGGATTATAGAAAATATTTTATATTTAAGAAAGATACTTTATCAAAACAAATAGTTATCTCTAAAAGAAAGAAAATAACTTCCTAGAAAATAATTTTCTTTTGTAAATAATTTGAATTCTTACTTTATTTCGTTTGTCTCAATTTTCAATTCCGAATAATAATGTTAGCGTTCTATTCTTCTTTCTAAAGTATAATGTTCATGGATGAGACAAATTCCAAAATTTAAATGGAAATTTCGGGATCAATGTCATATTTTCATGTTCACTTCAGGGGAGGCTAGTAAAGTCTTTGCTTTAGGCCACTAAATTTTGGGACCCCAAAAATATTTTTAGTTATTGTTTTTCAATCTTATTTTCACTAAGACAATATTAAAGTTTACAGAAAATAAATAAAAAGTCCTTATAAAAGCAGAAAGAATAACTGTCTATTTTTTAATAATAAAAATATTTTAGAAATTTGAATAAGATACTCAAATCTCCATATTGGTAAATAACATCTTATTAGCGTGAGTTTTCTCACTAATGTGAATATAATATTATATTTTATAAGATAACTACACTATAGGCATAAAGAGTGAAGTAAAGAAACCAACGTAAATATGCTTTGTTTTTATATGCTTTAATTTCTATTGTACAACTTAAACAAATATTTTTAAAAGTAAGCTCAATTTGTTATTCTTCGTATAAATTAGTAATAGTTATTCTTTCTTTCTTTATTGAGTTAGCTAAATAAGATTAAAATTCATCATTTGCAGCATTTTATATCAAATTTGGCTTTAACTTTTATTTTGCAACTCATACTTATTATTAAAAATAATATTTATCTAAGTTTTCAAAGAAGTATACTCATTGCCCAAAAACTAATATCACTTATATGCACCAACTTGAGGGAAGTGTTAGATAATAAAATATATAGTAATATATTAATTTTCCACATCAGAAAATACGTGTTAGGGTTATGTAATATTTGTATATAAATAAGGCTTAGTATCATACAAAATAATATCAATAATATTTTTCTCTCGTGCCTTTATTTTTCACATTCACCTCATTCCATTTTAGATTTGGTATGATGAACCGTCTTAAGTTGACATAGTGATCCTTATTCTCTCCTTTGACACTTTAATTCAACCATGACGATGCTTGAAATTTTACATGAAGGTGCAGCCACTCGTTGGTACACCATACAAGCTCATGAAGTCCCACTTAACGAAGCATAGATACTGTACATTTACTTGATGAAGTCACAAACCAAACATTAAGGCAATAAGATGGTTAGATAATACAGTGTTGAAGAGCTACATTTTTGCATTCAATCATAGTCCGCCTGCAACCCCATTCTGTAGCGCGCACCTGAGAACTCTAGAATTCAAAATTACCTTAAAATGCCGCCACAGAACGCATCTGTTGTACACAAACTGCTCATCTCGACTTCTCTGTGGATGGATAGACCAATATAATGCCCCAAAAGCCAAGAAGAAAACCAGCTATAGCAACCATCTAACTCAGTATTCATTGAAATGGATAGCACCAACTTTCCACACAATGTAAGTTGTAGCAAACATAATTGTGCTGATAAATATAAATGAAAATGCAACGAGAAAAACATCAAATCCTCCTGGAAACTCAAAAGTCCAGCCTGGTTTTGGCATCCCTCTTTTGCTATCATCGAACAAATTCGTAGGAGCCTCTGGAAGTCCTGATCTCTTTTTCCCCTTCTCACTTTCTCGCAAGGCCTCAATTAATTTGCTTCCAAGCTCAGGTTTAGAGGCCTTTGATTCATTATACCGGCTGAGGACCCTAGCTGCCCTAAGTTTCTCTCTTGCTGTCAATGGAGATCTCTTAACGGTTGGTTTTGGAATGGCTGAAGATGCTTCCTGTTGCAAGTTTGTGGAAGTTACAGACCCATTTGAAACTTTGGATGCTTGCACTGCCGACTCAGTTTGTCCACTGGGCTGCACTTCACCTTCTGTTTTTGAAGATTCAGAGGATGATGGATTCACAGTAGGTGTAATAACTTCAGAGTCCTTATCATTAACTTCCGTTTGAAGATGATCATTTTTAGCGACTAAAAGAAAGTAACTCTGCTTAGTAACATGTGTGCATCTTCTTAACCCTAGCACCTGAATGGAAGATGGGAAGTGCGGAACCTTCTGTAGTGAGGTACTCCTAAACAGATGGCAGTAGTTGGCCTGCAGCTCTCATTGAGAAGAAACAAATAAATTGTGGTGATAAAATTGATGCCAAATTCATAAATCAATAACTGTGAGCATCACTCCCAGCCTAAAAAAGAACAATTATGCCTCAATTGCAAACTACTTGAGGTCCCCAACCTATACAAGGTGTTGCTCGCTTTCTCTCAGCCATTAGTGGCTTATGTAGTGGTCGGCATTCCTACATGCTATATGAATCATCCATATCTATTTCGCTCCCTTTTGGCTCATTTCATTCCACTACTCAATAGTTTGTGCTAAGTCAAATTTGAGTTTTTGTGAAATTAGGGATTCTCCAATTCTCGGACATGCCAATAAACTGCCATACAATCTCTAATCAAACTAGAAAGACTCATGTCATACATTGGATCTAATGTAGGTTGTGTCAATGACAATTACTCTTAACCCAATTAGTTAGTATTCGCCTATAAGGACACATTATTGCATTTGGTTATTTACTAAGCTTACATGGATTTCTAGAAATTGTAAGCAGTAAGTATTTGAAGATAACTTCCATTAAAGTGATTTAGACTTACCATGTCACATTTTAACACTTCAACTATTGAGGAGCTGCACTTGCCGACCAAGACATTTGGAGGTCCATGTAGAACATGACCAGACTATCTCAAGCAATTTTCTCGCGTTTTTTCTCTCCATATGTGGTATTTGCTTATTTTGTCGGATGTGATCATTTCAAATCATGTCTGATCGCTCATATCCATCCTAACTTGTGGATATATTGTACCTTAGAGGCTCAACATTCACTCCAATATCTGATTGTTGGTTCACCACTATAATAAAAACTAGCCTTTCATTTTGGTAGGGTCTTCCTATCGCACATAACTCTTATTCATACCTCCATTTCAACCATCATATTTTAGTTTTGTGTTATATCTCTATCTGTTATATTATTCTCCTAAAAGACTGAGTGTATATATAAGAAATATTTGCATTTAAGCATCATAGTATAATCTAATATCACCTGTATAACATCTGTCTTACTTATATTAAAATATAGTGCCTCTCCACAGTTCAAGTTTTTCCTTGCTAGTTTCATCAGCACAACATTGTCTGGCGAATAGCATGCACCATGGACACCATTTTTGTATATTATTGGTTAACTAATCCATAAGTAAGGTAAAAAGGTATGGGCTCAAGCCACACAGATATGGAATCTCCTCTATATCTCCTCTTTATATTCTTACACGTGTCATGGCTCCTCAGATATATTCTTTATGAAGTTTATGTATATTATCGGAGTTCATTTGTTCTTCAGAGTCCAAAAAAGAACTTTTCTTTGACATTTTATCATATGTGGTAGGTCAATGAATATCAATGGAAATCATGCTTCCATTCCTTATAAACTTTCATCATTTTCTTAAAAAAAATAAAGCCTCCATCTTAGATTTAATAGGCATAAATCTGCCCACATTCGATCACCCTTTCCCGATGTTTAATCGTATGACTCATTAGGTTAATACATACAGCTTTAAATAGCTCACTTGTTCTCATTTATCGAAACAAGGTACTCTTTCTTCACTAATTTGGCATCTTTCAACTATTAAAATGACATTGGTTTGCTTAATAAACCATACTACTTCATGCTATCCAAGCCACTCCCATACATGTATATTGTACCATATGGACCACAAGTTTGTCTATTCTTTATATTCACAGCATTTTTCACTTCTGCATACCTAATTCTACGAGTGTAATGAGGTTACTGTCTTAAAATGAGGTATCAATCTTTAAAGTTATCCTCGTAACTTGAGTTGAGCAATCGATCAAATAGCCTCTGCCTCTCCATCTCTCTTTGATCTCACTGTCTCCTGTCAAAACTTATTGGGAATCATTTTAATAAATTTAAGCTGATCTATTTATCCCTCTTTTCTGTCAATCATACTAGTTTATAAATTTCTTTCTCCTTTTTCCGCATTTCTAACTTTTGCCAGAAGTCCCATAGGGTTTACCTCAGGTTTTGATTGCATCCTCTTAAACTCCACTCTTAGCTCTCTTATGCTTTTCAATAGCTTCTCCATCTTTTTCTTTTTACTTTAAATGCTCTTTGCACTTCGAATACTACTTTCTTGATGTACGTTTTCATTTCCTTCCTCTGGGTATTGTGTCCGCTCCTAAGTCCCATGATCCGACCTTCAATGGCTTGTCATTAAATGCTATTTGGTTTTTGTTGTTTAGTGCCTACCACCTAATTATGCGCTGCTTGCAACTCCTCCTTTTTGCCTACTCCTTTGCAAGCTATGTTGTGCAATAAGTCTATTAGCTAAGACTTAAGCTTGAATTAAGTTATATGCACTGAATTTTTTACACCATCAGCCTAATTTGAGAGGTTGCTTATAATTTATTAAAGATTGCCAATCAATGTTTCATATAGTATTTTTTTACACAAAAATTAAACTCATTTCTAATTAAGTACTGTAGAATCATGACAATATCCAAGGGATCCTAATATATCATTTACACGTTAAGGAAAATGAATTATTGCTTCAGCTACCTCCTTTGCTAACTAATCACCGGCGCAATTTAGTATCAAATTACCACAATTAACGCTTAGAATAACAAAACCCAAAAGCAGCAAAGCAATTTATACAACACTTAAGCAATGAAACGTAATTACAGGGAAAAAGAAAGGGAAGGAGGAGACATACAGTTGAGTGAAAGCCTAGAACGGAATTCAAAGAAACAGCCATGAACTCCCTACTTATTGAGTGTGGTTGCTCAGAATGAGTTAAGGCCCAACCATGAAATCTTGCAGAGCAAGGTTTGCCTTGGAGATGAGAGGGAAAACTTTACACCCAGCTTTCTCAGTACGCTGCTTCGTCTTCACTTACCAAATGAATGGTGCAGATAGAGAGCCGTATTTATCCTCCAATATATTTTTCCGAGGATCCAGTTGTCAGCTGTACTGATTTTCTGCCGGTATTAGTTATTTTCGCATAATATTTATTTCAAATCAAGCCTTTTGTATATATATAATAAAAGAAGGAAAAATAGTCAACAATTTCTTTTTATTACGCAAATATAATCATTTATATCCTCTCATAGCCCCCGCACCCCCTCCCCCAAACCCCCCACATTATTGAAGTGGTGCAAAAATATCTCTCACTCATTGGGGCCCTCACTATGGGCACCGTCATTCTATAGTGGTCTAACATTTTATTGAGACGAACGTCACATGATATGCTACATTATCGTCCCCATTTTAACCTTTCCTACTTCTTCTTCCACCAGCATTTCCCCCTTTCCCTAATCATCCAAAAATAATTATATGGATAAGAAAGTAAGATTTGTGCCAATTTTATTAATTTCTGTTGATTTTTAATGGTATTTAAGTTTTCATGTCTAGCTTATTAATTTATGACACAATCTTTCTTGATTTCTTGTTTTAATGGCAGATTTAACTTTTCATTTTGCCTGTGATTCTTAGTTTTTCAGTATGCCTAATTTGGTGGTATTATGATTTTATTTTTTATCCATGATTTGGCATGTGATTAGCCAGATAGGAAAGGTTTTAGTTTTTTATTACTTAAGTTTTACATTCAATTATTCTATGTTACTATGTCAAAATCGGAGCAACCACAATATCTACTCACATGTAAATAAACAACTAACACCAATTTTACTCACATGTAAATAAACAACTAACACGTACGAGATTTCACGGATTATCTCTTGAACCATGAATAAAGCTCCTCTATCATGGGAGTCTCTAGTTCCACATAACACTATGAAATCTTCACTATCAGCACGATTACAATCCTCGAATGTTCCCTAGTCTTCTTCTGTGTTACCCAAATAATTTTCGAAAAAATAGTAATTTCGTGTGGGCAATTTTTTTTAAGAAAAATGGTCTAAAGGTCGGCCATTCCTTCCCTCTAGGTGAAAACCCTTATGTATTTATTTATAGACAAGTTTTAAGGGTTTAAACCCTTTTTCAAAACCTACTGGGTTTTCTTTTCTGCCATGAAAAGATTTTTTCATTTCTATTATTTAGGCACAACGGGGACCATAGAATTTAATTACAAAGCTTCCTAATTATGGAATTAATTTAAAAAATTTAAAATTAATATCTACCATAATATTTTACGAATTATTCCACTAAAAATTTATAATTTCACTTCTTAGTTCAATTTCACAAATATTCTATCAAATCTTATTTAACTTCCCATGTTAAGATCCAGAGACTAATTAATTAAATTAAATTAATGATAATTTAATTTCTTTATTATTTTCTTTAGGCTTTCTCTTAATTTATTTCATGTGTTGGATACAGAATTCATCAGTCGGGTTTAACATGAAAACTAATAAGCTTTCATAAAGGTGTATCATCAATCTTGAGTCTGAAGTATAAATTTCATCAACTAATTATTATTTCGAACACACACACACACACACACACACATAACCAGGCATATTGACCAACGAAAGAATTTCACCTTTTAATAAATAAAAACAATAAATAATATACATAACTAATATTAATTATATCAAGATTAAGAGTATAAGTACATTTAATGACTAGAGAATTTATTTTATTAAGTCGGTATAAAACATTTATCTCTACTTAGTCCGTTCAATACATACAAAATGTATTAGAATAAGAAGTCAGAATGAAACCATCTTCCATAATCAAGATAAATTACATTTAATCTTATGACACAACATTCTTGATGGTTTGTCCAATTCCATCATTAGACTGTGAACTCAAACTTTATACTTGTAAGAACTGATGATTCAATCTTCTATGTATAATCTTGACTCTATACACTAAGCCATCTACTATATAAGCAAAGGACAAAGACAAATATATGTTCCATTTAAAACTTTATTAAGATTGAATAAATAATTTCACAATAAATATTATATCTAAACTCATGATTAATAGTATATATCTGTCACGATTCAAAATTCCAGCAAAGGTTGTGATGGCACTACCTCCAAGACTAGGCAACCAACATGCAATAGGAATTCAAAATAATGAAACAAGATATAATATGTCAGAAATAACATAAACAGTGGAATAAAACTTCAGAAATAGGTAATAAAATGATACCATAACATCAAAGTTTCAGAACCAGGTAATATAGAGTCATGAGCTCTAAAACTAGATACAAGAGATGTCTCAATAGTACAATACTGTCTGAATGTATAAATACCAATAGATAAGGGAAGGGGGCTCCAAGGGCATACGACGTACATGCAGCGCTACCTTGAATCCTCTATATCAAAAGTAATGCTCACTCCTGAGATCCTCTGCCACCAACACCTGGATGTACACAAAAATATGCAGAAGTAAAGTATGAGTACAGGATAATGCGTACTCACTAAGTATCAAGACAAACATCGGCGAAGTACATACTCACTAGTCAATAACCTGTGTAATATATTGTCATGACCTGAAATCCCAACCTCGAGGTCGGGATGGCGCTTAACATCCACTTACTAGGCAAACTGGTGTGAAATAATTAATTAACCAATTTTAGTAGTTAAAAACAGAATAATAATATTTAACTAGAAATAAATGCCAAATCTAACACAGTGCTAATATAAACCACGTGATAATATTATTCCCAAAAATTTAGAGTCACGAGTACACAGGTAACTAGAAGTCTACAAGAACAGTCTGAAATAAATACAACTGTTCGAAAGAGAATAACAACAAAAATGGAAAATGGAAGGGGACTTCAAGGTCAACGAATGCCAGCAGATCTACCTTGAGTCTCCATATAAAAATGATCCGAGCTGACGCACGTCAAGCACCGGTGGGACAAATACTAGTATCTGCACAAGCAGTGCAGAAGTATAGTATGAGTATGCCAAGCCAATGTACTCCATAAGTATCGAGCCTAACCTCGACGAGGTAGTGACGAGGCTATGAAAAGACACCGACGTAACTAAACCTGTACAAGTGTATCTAAAATAGCAAAATAACAAGAAAAATGATAAAATACTAACTGAGAAGGGATATGTGGAAAGGGGAATATATAATAGATACGACAAGTATGAAGATACGAAATAAATAAGTAAATCACCAAAACCAAAAATCAGTTAAATCAATGATATGAAAATGGCACGGCATCACCCTTCGTGCTTTTACTCTCGTCCTCACGATGAAATAATATGAATATAATGGCACGACATCACCCTTCGTGCTTTTACTCTCATCCTCACCATGTAATAATATGAATGAAATGGCACGGCGTCGCCCTTGGTGCTTTTACTCTCGTCCTCACCATGCAATAATATAAATCCAAATAATAAACAATGCGGGAAATAATTTAACTTCAAATATGATGTCATGGTATCAAACTCCAACTTCCAAAAAATATTCAATATCTTTAAAGTAAGCAATAAATACGAAACGGATAATTAAAGAAGTAATAATCTAGTCTAAGCATGGATAACATAATTAACGAAATAATATAATATAAAGAAATAATTTTCACCCGCATACTTTATCCCAATGACAATGCATAGGTACTCGTCACCTCACATACACGCTGTCCCCACACATAAAACACGTAGCACATAGACCAATAGTTCCTAATCCATCAAGTCAAGGTTAACCACGACATTTACCTTACTTCCGCGATCAAATCAATACTCAACCGCGGCTTTTCCTCTAGAATTAGCATCCACACCAATCAAATCTAACCAAATATAGTTCAAAATAAGCTTTAGAGATTACCGACGAGTGAAAAAAAATTCAATCTTTAATGTTTTTGGAAAAAGTCAATAAAACTCAATCCCAGGTCCCCTTGGTCAAAACCCGAGATTTGGACCAATACCCAATTACCCATTCCCCTCTGAACCCGATTATGTGATTAGTTTCGACATCCGACCTCAATTTGAGGTCTAAATCTCAATTTCTCAAAATTCCCAAATCTCTACCCAAATCCCTAATTTTTACCATGAAAAAACATATATTAAAGGTTAAAATCAATGGGTGTTTATGGAAATGTAAGGAAACAAGTTAAAATCAACTAACCTATGAAGTTTGGAATGAAAAACAACTTCAAAATCGCCTCTAGGCCGATCAAACTTCAAAATGGTGAGAAATGGGATAAATCCCAATTTTGGGATTGTTTTAATCATTAGCGTCAGGTCTTCTTCGCCTTTACGAAGGACCTGGCGCGATCGTGATGCAACAACGGCCAAAGGCATTCGTTTTGCGAGCCACTCTATACGTTCGTGAAGGCTTACTCCCCCCTGCCTTCACGTTCGCGATCCAAGGAACGTGTTCGCGCAGAGTAACTGACCAGCTCCCCCAGGTCCCTCCCTAACCTTACACATTCACTAGAGGCAGGTCATGTTCGCGAATGGTAAACCCTTCACTACTTCGCATTCACGATGAATGAATTCCTCCTCATCCCATATTACCCTTCGCGATCATATGAGAGGCTTCACGATCGCGAGGAACATTGCTCCAGACACCAGAAAACCAGTTGAAGCCTACAACTCTAACTCCAAAAATGACCCGTAGCCTATCTGAAACACACCCAAGCCCCTCGGGCTCCAAACCAAACATGTACACAAGTCTAATAACATCATAAAAACTCGATCGCGCGATCAAAACACAAAAATAACACCTAGTAATACAAATCGAACATCAAAGTGCATGAAAATTTTAAAGAAACTCAAGAACTTTCAAATTCACAACCGAGCGTCCGAATCCTATCAAATCAACTCCGTTTTGCATCAAACTTTGCATACAAGTCTTAAATAGTAAAAAGAAGCTATACCAAGTCCTGGAATCGAAATCCGAAACCGGTAGCTATAAAGTCAACCTACGGTCAAACTTTAGAAATCTTTAAACCTTCAAATTACTAGTTTTCAACAAATCATGTCAAATCAAGTTAGGGACTTCCGAATTTAATTCCGGGCATACACCCATGTCCAAAATCACTATACGGACCACCAGAATTGTCAAAATACCTATCCGGAGTCATTTACACAAAATATTGACCGTAGTCAACTCAAATCATTTTTAAAGCAAAAATTCATATTTTCTTCAATCTTTCACAAAAGAAACTTTCCAAAAATAAAGAAACGTATTGTGCACACAAATCAACAAACACTAAACGAAGCTAATCGAGGTCTCGAAACACGAAGTATGGGCTAGAACTCAAAATGACATATCAGGTCATCACATTCTCCACCTCTAGAACAAACGTTCGTCCTCGAACGGACATAGAAAGGTACCTGGACTGATGAAAAGGTGTTGGTATCTACTCCGAATATCGGACTCCCACATAGCTGTCACGATCGACTGGCCTCGCTACTACACTCTAACAGAAGGATAACTCTTAGACCTCAACTTCCGAACCTGCTGTGCTAGAATGACCGCCGACTCCTCCTCGTAAGTAAAGTCCTTGCCCAGTTGGACTGAGCTGAAATCTAATGGATCACCGTGATACTTCCTGAGCATGGAGACATTGAACACCGGGTGAATTGCTGATATGCTAGGTGGCAATGCAAGCTTGTAGGCCACTTCACCAACTCTCTCAAGGATCTTAAAGGGTCTCATATACCTAGGGCTCAACTTGTCCTTCTTCCCGAACCTCATCACACCCTTCATGGGTGAAACCTAGAGCAAAACCCTCTCTCCAACTATGAATGCAACATCACGAACTCTCCAATATGCATAACTCTTCTGCCTAGACAGTGCTGTATGAAGCCGATCCTTAATTATCTTGACCTTTTCCAAGGTCATCCTTAACCAAATCGGCACCCAACAATCGAGCCTCTCCTTGCTCAAACCAACCAACTGGAGAACGACATCGACTCCCATATAAGGCCTCATTAGGGGCCATTTGAATACTCGATTGGTAGCTGTTGTTGTAGGCAAACTCCGCAAGCGGTAAAAACTAATCTCAAGAACCCCTGAAATCTATAACATATGCGGAAGCATATCCTCCAATATTTGAATGGTGCGCTCGGATTGTCCGTCCATCTGGGGTGAAATGTTATACTCAACTCAACTTGTGTGCCTAACTCACGCTGTACAACCCTCCAAAAGTGCGATGTGAATTGCGTGCCCCGATCAGAAATAATGGACACCGGCATATCGTGAACACGAACAATCTCACGGATATAGGTCTCAGCTCACCGCTCTGAAGAATAAGTAGATGCCACCGGAATGAAGTTTGCTGACTTGGTCAACCTATCCAAGCATCAAATTTCTTCAAAGTCCGTGGGAGTCCAACAACAAAATCCATGGTAACACGCTCCAACTTCCACTTAAGAATCTCAAGTCTCTGAAATAATCCGCCAGGTATCTAATACTCGTACTTCACCTGCTGGCAATCCAAACACCGAGCCGTATACGCAGCTATGTCTTTCTTCATTCTTCTCCACCAATAATGCTGCCTCAAATCTTGATACATCTTGGCGGCACCTAGATTAATGGAATACTGCAAACTGTGGGCCTCCTCAAGAATCAACTCATGAAGCCCATCCACATTGGGCACACAATTCTGGCCCTGTATCCGCAACACCCCATCCTCTCCAATAGAAACCTCTTAGCATCACATGCTGCACTGTGTCCTTAAGGACAAGCAAATGGGGGTCATTATACTGACACTCTCTGATGTGCTCATACAAAGAAAATCGAGAGACCGTGCAAGCAAGAACCCGACTAGGCTCCGAAACATCTAACCTCACGAACTGATTGGCCAAGGCCTGAACATCTGATGCTAGTAGTCTCTCACCAACTGGAATATATGCAAGGCTACCGATACTCAAAGCCTTTCTACTCAAGGCATCGACCACCACATTGGCCTTCCCGGGATGATACAAAATGGTAATATCATAGTCTTTCAACAACTCTAACCACCTCCACTGCCTCAAGTTGAGATCCTTTTGCTTAAACAAGTACTATAGACTCCGATGATCTGTGAATACCTCACATGACATGCCGTAGAGATAATGCCTCCAAATATTTAATGCATGAACAATCGCTGCTAGCTCTAAGTCATGAACAATATATTTCTTCTCATGAACCTTTAACTATCGAGACACGTAAGAAATCACGCTGCCATCTTGCATCAATATTGCACAAGGCCCAACACGCGATGCATTACAACACACAGTGTAGGATCCTGAACCCATGGGCAACACCAACACTAAGGCTGTTGTCAAAGCAGTCTTGAGCTTTTGAAAGCTCAACTCACACTCATCGGACCACTTGAATGGGGCACCCTTCTGGGTCAATCTAGTCAATGGGGCTACAATGGACGAAAACCCCTCTATGAACCAGCGATAATAACCCGCCAAACCTAGGAAGCTCTGAATCTCTGTAACTGAAGTAGGTCTAGGCAAGTTCTGAACTGTCTCAATATTCGTAGGTTCCACTTTAATTCCTTTGATGGATACAACATGCCCCAAAAAGGCATTTGAGTCCAACTAAAACTCACACTTTGAAAACTTGGCATATAACTGATCTCTCAGAGTCTGAAGTACAACCTAAAGATGTTGCTTATGCTCCTCTCGACTGCGGCAGTAGATCATGATGTCATCAATGAAGATGATCACAAAATCCAAATAGGTCTTAAATACCTGATTCATCAAATCCATAAATGCTGCGGGGCATTTGTCAACCCAAATGACATCATTAGGAACTCATAATGCCCATACCGAGTCTGAAAAGCTGTCTTAGGGACATCCGATGCCCTAATCTTTAACTGCTAGCCAGATCTCAAATCAATATCCGAAAATACTTTGGCACCCCGAAGCTGATCAAACAAGTCATCCATCCTCAGCAACGGATACTTGTTCTTGATGGTGACTTTGTTCAACTGCCGATAATCTATATACATCCTCATCGAACCATCCTTCTTTTCACAAACAACACTAGTGCAGCCTAGGGCGAGACACTAGGTCTAGAGGAGTCCCTTATTAAGCAAATCCTGCAACTGCTCCTTTAGTTTCTTGAATTCAGGTAGGGCCATAGACTATGGTGTAATAGAAATAGGCTAAGTGCCCGTAGCCAAGTCAATACAGAAGTCGATATCTCTATCGAGTGGCATCCCTGGTAGATCTGCATGAAAGACCTCTGAAACTCACGTATAACTGGTACTGAATCCATGGAAGGAACCTCCATACTAGAATCACGAAATAGACCAAATATGCTAGACATCCTTTCTCGACCATACGCCGAGCCTTCACATAAGAAATAACCTTGCTAGTAGAAAGGACAAGAGTTCCTCTCCACTCTAATCGAGGCAACCCCGGCATGGCTATGGTCATCATCTTGGCGTGACAGTCTAATATAGCGTGATAAGGTAACAACCAATCCATGCCCAAAATAACATCAAATTCCACCATATCAAGAAGTAGGAGATCTACACTAGTCTCAAGACTCCCAATAGAAATCACACACAAGCGATAAACACAATATACAATAATAGAATCTCCCACATGCATGGACACATACATAGGAGAACTCAAAGAATCACGAGGCATAACCAGATATGAAGCAAAATAGGATGACACGTTGGAATAAGTAGAGCCCGGATCAAATAGAACTGAGGCTTCTCTATGGCAAACTAGAAAAATACCTGTGATGACAGTGTCAAATGACTTGCCCTTAGGTCTAGCTGGGGATGCATAAAAATGGGGCTAGGCCCCACCACTCTGACCTACGCCTCTCAGACGGCCTCTAGCTAGCTGTCTTCCACCTCTAATGGCCTGACCTCTACCTCTGGCAGCCTGACCCCCGCCTCTAGCTGGCTAAGCGGGCGGCGAACCAACTGGCGCTGGAACAATGGCACGAGAACTCTGCTGTGGCATGCTGCCTTGTCACTCGGGGCAAAATCTAGAAAGGTGCCTCGGATCTCCACAAGTATAATAAGCCCTCGGCTGCTGTGACTGCTGACCCTGCCACCTGATTACCACCCTGATAACTCTGTATCGGAGGTGCACTTATAGGAGCTGATGGTGCACTGTAGGCTAGTTGCTCAGGATGAGATACATAAAGAGCACGACTACCCGAAGCACTGTGGGATGCCTGAAGCGCTTACTGGAATGACCTGGGAGGATGGCCTCTACCAAAAGTACCCCTGCCTCCAGATGAGGCACCACTGAAACCACCAAAATGACGAGGCCTCTTATCAGATACTGCCCCCTCTCCTAACCATGAACCATCTCGATCCGTCTAGAAATATATACGACCCTTTGGAAAGAAATATCATCTCCGGTCTCCTTGGCCATCTGTAGCCTAATACTGAAAGTAAGTCCATCAATGAATCTCCTCACTCTCTCCCTCTCAGTAGGGAGTAAGATAACTGTATGGAGAGCTAGGTCCACAAATCGGGTCTTATACTAGGTAACAATCATGCTACGCTGCTGAAGGCGCTCAAACTACTTGCGATACTCCTCTCTCAGAGTGAAATGAATAAACTTCTCTAGAAATAGCTGCGAAAACTAATCCCAGGTAAGTGAAGGTGAACCAGCTGGTCTGGTCAACACATAATCCATTCGCCATCTCTCGGCAGAACCGGTTATCTGGAACACTCCAAAGTCGACCCTATTAGACTCAACAATACCCATGATGTGCAACACCTCGTGGAAATGGTCCAAGTAATCCAGTGGGTCCTCAGAAGGTGAACCACTGAAGTGAATAAGGAAGAGCATTGTGAACTTGTCCAATCTCATCAATCCCTCAGAAGACATTGCAGGCCTCTCCCCGGTCTGTGCAACAACAACATGCTGAACCACCCCAACTGGCTGGACAACATGAGTCTGATATATGGGAGCCATCTGCTCCGGAGTGTGAGTAGCGGGATTTTATGTTCCTCCCCCAGCTTGAGTGATGGCTGGTGCCACCGAAAATGCACCAATCTGGGCCACACTCTCCATAAGGCCCACTAAGCGGACTAAAGTACCCTGAAGCACGGGAGTAGCTATAAATCCCTCCGGAACCCGAGCGGGTCCAACTAGTGCAGTCTGAGCGAAGATCTCCTCCTCATGATCAATCTGAGGCTCCACTGTGGGTGTAGCTGCTCGAGCTCCAGGCTGAGCTCTACCTCTGGCTTGACCTCGGCCTCAGCCTCTACCCCTAGTAGTGGCTGCAACAGGGAGCACCGGCTCCTCTCCGACTGTAGATGTAGTGCGTGTTCTCACCATCCGCGAGAGAACAAGAATGGAATGATTCAAACATCAATGATAGAATAAAATCACACGATTAGTAAAGAAATAAGTGAAAGTTTTCCTATAACTCCATAGCCTCTAGAAGATAAGTACAGACGTCTCCGTACCGATCCTCCAAACTCTACTAAGCTTGCTCATGACTCGTGAGACCTAAGTAACCTAGTGCTCTGATACCAACTTGTCATGACACGAAATCCCAACCTCGGAGTCGTGATGGCGCCTAACATCCACTTGCTAGGGAAGCCGACGTGAAATAATTAATTAACCAATTTTAGCAGTTAAAAACAAAATAATAATATTTAACGAGAAATAAATGCCAAATCTAATACATTGCTAATATAAACCACGTGATAATATTTACTCTCAGATATCTGGAGTCACGAGTACACGAGCAACTAGAAGTCTACAAGCATAGTCTGAAATAAATACAACTATTCGAAAGAGAATAACATCAAAAATGGGAAATGGAAGGGGACTTCAAGGTCTACGAACGCCAGCAGATCTACCTCGAGTCTTCGTATGAAAATGATCCGAGCTGATGCACCTCAAGCATAGCTGGGACCAATATCAATATCTGCACAAGAAGTGCAGAAGTGTAGTATGTGTACAACCGACCTAATGTACTCTGTAAGTGTCGAGCCTAACCTCGACGAGGTAGTGACAAGGCTATGACAAGACACCTACGTAAATAAACATGCACAAGTGTTAATAAAAAGTAGAATAACAAGTGAAATGATAAAATACTAACTGGGAGGGGACATGCGGAAAGGAGAAGATATAATAGATAGAGCAAGTATGAAGACACGAAATAACCAAGTAAATCACCAAAACTGGAAATCAGTTATATCACTGATCTAAAAATGGCCCAGCATCACCCTTCACGCTTTAACTTTCATCCTCACCATGTAATAATATGAATGTAACGGTATGACATCACCCTTCGTGTTTTTACTCTCGTCTTCACCATATAATATTATGAATGAAATGGCACGGCATCGCCCTTCGTTCTTTTACTCTCGTCCTCACCATGTAATAATATGAATGAAATGGAATGACATCACCCTTCGTGCTTTTACTCTTGTTCTCACCATGAATAATATGAATAAAATGGCACTGCATCACTCTTCGTGCTTTTACTCTCGTCCTCACCATGCAATAATATAAATTCCAATACTAAACAATGCACGGAATGATTGAACTTCAAATGTGATAAAATGATTTCAAACTCGAACATCCAAAAAATATTCAACATCTTTAAAATAAGCATTAAATACGAAATAAATAATTAAAGAAGTAATAATCTAGCCTAAGCATGGATAACATAATTAATGAAATAATATAATACAAAGAAATAATTTTCACCCGCATACTCTATCCTAATGACAACGTATAGGTACTCGTCACCTCACATATACGTTGTCCCCACACATAAAACATGAAGCCAAATAGACAACAGGTCCTATCCCTCAAGTCAAGGTTAACCACGACACTTACCTCGTTTCCGCAATCAAATCAATGTTCAACCGCTGCTTTTCTTCTAGAATTAACCTCCAAACCAATCAAATCTAACCAAATATAGTTCAAAATAAGCTTTAAAAACTACCCATGAGTGAAGACGATTCAGTCTTTAATGTTTTTGGAAAAAGTCAACAAAAGTCAACCCCGAGTGTTTATGGAAATCCCCAATTCTCTACCTGAATCCCTAATTTCTACAATGAAATAGCATTGATTAAAGGTTAAAGTCAATGGGTGTTTATGGAAATGTAAGGAAACAAGTTAAAATGCACTAACCTATGAAGTTGGGATGAAAAACCTCTTCAAAATCGCCTCTAGACCGAACTCAAACTTGAAAATGGTGACAAATGGGGTAAATCCTAATTTTGGGAATGTTTTAATCACTGGCGTCAGGTCTTCTTCGTGTTCTCGAAGGACATGACGCGATCATGATGCAACAGCCGCTCGCGAGAAACTCTTTGCGTTCGTGAAGGCTTACTCCCCCTGCCTTCGCATTCCCGATCCAAGGAACGCATTTGCATAGAGTAACTGACCAGCTCCCCCAGGTCCATAACCTTACGCGTTCGCGAGAGGAAGGTCATGTTCGCGAAGGGTAAAATCCTCACTACTTCGCATTTGCGAGCAGCGCCTCGCATTCGTGATGAATGAATTCCACTCCAGCCCAGAATCCCCTTCGTGATCACGAAGAACATTGCACCAGACACCAGAAAACCAGCTGAAGCCTGCAACTCTAAGTCCAAAAATAACCCGTAGTCTATCCGAAACTCACCTGAGCCCCTCGGGCTCCAAACCAAATATGCGCACAAGTGTAATAATATCATATGAACTCACTTGCGCCATCAAAACACCCAAATAACACCTAGAACTACAAATCAAATATCAAAATGCATGAAATTTTCAAAGAAAGTCAAGAACTTTCAAATTCCCAACCGAGGGTCTGAATCCTATCAAATCAACTCTGTTTTGCACCAAATTTTGAAGACAAGTCTTAAATAGCAAAATGAACCTATACTAAGTCCCAAAACCAAAATCCGAACCTAATATCTATAAAGTCGACCTACGGTCAAACTTCAAAAATCTTTAAACCTTCAAATTACTAGTTTTCAACAAATCACGTCAAATCAACTTAGGGACTTTCGAATTCCATTCCGGGCATAAGCCCAACTCCAAAATCACATTACAGACCCACTGGGATTATCAAAATACCGATCTGGGATCGTTTACACAAAAATTGACCGTAGTCAACTCAAATCATTTTTGAAGCAAAAATTCATATTTCCTTTAATCTTTCACATAAAAACTTTCTAGAAAAAGACACGGACTATGCACAAAAAACGAGAAACACTAAACAGAGCTAATCAAGGTCTCGAAACACGGAAGTAAGGGCTAGAACTCAAAATGACCTATTGGGTCATCACATATATATAATGACTTGCAATAAGAATATAACAAGATGCCATATCGTCAATTATCAAATTAGGAGCGATCAACTCAGCATAGAAAAATCAATCTTGACAGTCAAGTCATCAACAAATAACAGAGGCATAGAGTAGCATGTTATAATTCAACATAAAAGTATATGAAATGCATAATAAGGCATATGATTGACTTGCATGGTCATGCTTCCACTTGTATGCTCAAAACTCTCCATCAATGGATTCTATATTAGAATCACTCAATATCAGTCAATTTACCACAATTCACGGTACACCATCAAGAGAGAAATATAAGAGGATGGCCCTAGGGGGATGGATCCATATCCACATGCTGCACGGCAAAGACCTCGTGCCGAAATAGTAATAATATCATCATTACCGCACGATAACCTCATGCCACAACATAATCAACACGACAATATCCACACGGAAGAGACCTCGTGCCAACACCAAATCAATCAGCTCAATATATCCATGTGTGCCATAATTATAACAATCCAAGATACAAATTTATCATAAGGGAGAGATATGCTCACAATTCATCAATAAGGTGCACAAGGACATAATAATAATATTTCATCCGTTTAAAATAGACTGGCACTATATTCTTACTAGTCTGTTTCAAAGAGAATGACACATTTCAATATTTCCTTAATAGAAAGCATTTATAGCCACACTAATGCTATGGAAAATTTAGGACCACGAGATTCAAATTTTTACAACGACACAAATTCTATGGCTTATTTAAGACCATATATCTCAAAAATCTTTCCTTTTTATTAAGTTTGGGCCTAGTCAAACAAGGACAATTTTTTTGAAACGGAGGGGGTAATAAAGTGCGGATGTGTGCTCAAGATGTATAACTTGACTACAACTAAATTAATTATAGAAACAATTTCATAATAGCCAATCTCGGATAATTAGGAGATAATAATCCTAAACATGGTCTCTAGCATGAAAGGATGAGTTCACGTAGTCATACAAATGAATAAACATATATCACATAAAGCACACAATCCAAACAAGGCATAGAAGAAGCCTAAAGTCTAATCCAATTATGAAGCATACATAGCACCCGTATATATGCTTGTTAGCTCGCATATATGTCGTTTATCACATATTACATTTAGACAGATAGGGCCAAATCCTAAGGGTTATTTCCTCCCACAAGATTAAGCAAGATACTTACTTTAACAAGCCCAAATCAACCTTCTAAAATCGCCTTTCCCTTAGAAATCACCTCTAACTTGCTCGAATCTAGCGAAAAATAACTCAAAAATATCAAATAAGGCCATAGGAATCAATCCCAAACAATAAGGACTCAATCTTTAATCAATTCCTAAAAGTCAACAAAAGTCAACCCACGCCTATACCGTCAAACCCTGGTCAAGGGGTAGATCACGACTATTCATAACCTCACGCGTCTAAATATGCATTTAAATTCCAAAACCAAGTCCAAATCATAGCTCAAATTCTCAATTTTCAATCTATTAAGTTGTGGGGAAAACCTCTAAATTTACCTCAAAATTTCATGTTTTGGGTGTTAACAATCCATGTAGATTCTTGAAATAATACCAAAAATGAGTAGAAATCACTGACCCCAAAGTCATGTATGAAAATATCCAAGAAAAATCGCCCCTCTCCAAGTCTTGGATTCAAAATATGAAAGAATGGGCTAAAATATTTAAATTCAACACCTAAATGCACTGCCCAGGGGTACTCTTCGCGAACCACACACATGCCTTGCGTTCACGAAGCATAAAATATGCTTTTGTCCAAATGCACTTCACAAATGTGATATAGCCCTCGTGAATGTGAAGGCAAAATAGCCCAGCCTTTTGCGAACGCCACCAAGACCTCGCGAATGCGAAGGCTAAAGCCCAACTCCCACTATACAACGCGAACGCGACCCTTCTGGCACGAACGCATAAACCCAATCTACCTGCCATTGCAAAAAGTGACCACCCAGGTGCCAATAATAAGACGAATTTCTCCTCAGCACCAACACCTTCATCACGAACGCGAGGATCCTCTCGCGAACGCGATGAACACCAGACACCGGCAAAATCAACCAGCTCCAAACATGCTCCGGGTCGTCCGAAACTCACCGAGCCACCCGGAACCCCACCAAATCATACTAACAAGTCAATAAACACTACCCAAACCTATCCAAAACCTCCAAACACCTACAATAACATCACATCAAAGAATGAAAGATCAAAACAAAAGTTCAACTTCTCTTAAATTCAAGAACTTCTATACTTCTAACCAAGCATCCGATTCAAGCCTAACCAATCCGGATATATCCAAACTTTGCATACAAGTTCCAAAATGACAAAAAGAATATATTCCATGCTCCTAAACAATAATCCTAATCCGATATATTCAAGCCAACTTTTGGCAAATAAAGCCAAAACATCCTAAGAACCTTCAAATTCAAATATAAACATAAACCTAAGTCCAAAATCATCATATGAGCTTATATGAATCATCAAATTACTAATCCGAGGTTGTTTATATAAAATTCAAACCATGATCAAATACTACAACTTAAGTTTCCAATAATAGAACTAAGTGTTGCAATTCACTCTCACACCTTCCTGCCTCAACCATCTCAGCAAATCATCAAAAATCAAATAAACATATGGAGAATATCAAATAGGCGGATTGGAGCTCAAATATGAAAAATGACCGGCTGATTCATTACATTCTCCCCCTCTTAAACAAATATTTGTACTAGAACGAGTTTAGAATCATACTTTAAATGCCAAAAAGTGAGAGTATCTACTCCCTATATCATGCTCGGTCTCCCAAGTCGCCTTCTTGACCGATTGGCCTCTCCACTGAACCTTCACTGACGCGATCTTCTTAGACCTGAGCTTCTGAACCTGCCTATCCAAAATGGTCACCGACTATTCCTCAACTAGATTCTCATCAAATTGCACTGTGATGAAGTCCAAAACATGTGACTTATCTTCGTGATACTTCTGAAGCATAGAATCATAAAAGATCGAATGAACACCCGAAAGGCTAGAAGGCTGATTCGCTCAAATTACACCTTAACAATAGTGTAAGCGATCGATGTCAAATATAGTAACCCAACAAGGTTGGGGTCGAATCCCACAGGGAATAGGCGTGAAACTATTGTCCAATTAATGTAATACTTTACTTAGTCGTAATTCTATCAAGTAGCCAAATAAAATAAAGAAGTGTTTAATATGTAAGAAAGGAAAACTGAAAACTAATGTTTAAGAATAGTTTGAACGTGAGAACTATGAATTTTAAGAAACCAAGGTTGTGTCCCCCTAAATGTAGTAGAATGTTCTTGATATTGATATTGAATTCCGTTCTTGATATGCAATTGGTGTCTACTATATCTATCCAATATTTCCCAATATGCGGATAATGTATCCTCTTACGATTCTTCCGAATACAAAAGAGTCGATTCTAAGAACAACTAATTATTTGCCAAATTAAAATCTACTTATTCCTAAGAGATTTCGTTAAACAAGGTTTAAAGCCTTGAAGTTCTGTTATTTATTGCTACCAAACCCTATCTCACTTTTCCAAGATAAGATAGCGTTAATTGGCATTCGTTAATGTTTGCAACCACTAACGATTAATTGAAAACGAGAAATAAATAAATATCAAGCTTCTTTCGAAATTGGAATCGATATCAAACTCTAAATAACATTCCACCCATCTAGGGTTCACAACCTCAGCGTTTAAGTTTAGCTACACATGCTGAGAATTAAAGAACAAGAAAAAGTAATGGATATCATCTTACAAAAATAGAGGGTTTGATCACCAAAAGCTTCTAAGAATTCGAAAAATAATCAAAGTCGTACTTTTTACTCTCAGTTCTGACAAGTATCTCTTCACAAAACCCTATAAAAGCTATTTATAGAGGCCCAAAACCCGAGGCGAGCAGCAGTCAGTTTTGCCCTCGTTGTACTTATGCGAATCTCATTCCTGTCGCAGAACAGGAATGCGGTTCGCAAATATTCCTATTCCATCGCAAGTCGCACCAGTCAGCCTTACTCTCATCGCATCTGGATTTGCGGTTCGCAGGTTGACTTTGCGATCGCAGAATGCGATCGCATTCTTCACACCGACTTTCACCTAGAACTCTGTTCGTGTTTGCGATTAGAATGCGGTTCGCATTCCTGTTTTGCGGTCACATTTGCGATCGCATTATCAACCTGAAGGTTGGCTTAAAGTTCTGTCTTCATCTGCGATCCACTTGCAAACTATGCGACTCGCATTTCTGTTCTGCGATCGGATAGTTGCATCTGTGATGTTCCTGACCTCCATTCTTTCCTTTAGCTGGCTTTTTGGACTTCTTTTCCATACTTCTGGATTTCTTCACTCAATACACTACAATTAAACTAAAATTACGTAAGTATCGTGATAATTAACATGTAGAACAAGTCAAACTTTAAACAAATAGTATCAAAATGTGCCGAAATTACCCGGCACATCAACACCCCCAACTTAAACTCTTGCTTGTCCTCAAGCAACTAACACGATACTATCCTACTTTAGACTCTACTTATCAAATATGAAGCAATACTGACCATGGACGGTGTTTGTTGTTAACATCTCAAGCATAACCCTTTTTGACCACTGTACCACCCTTTGAATCATTAATATGTTCAAAGACAACCAATCAATTAGTGAACTTTGAGCCTCAACAAAGTAACTAAAGGCTACCTTCAGCTGAATCGACTTATGCTTTACTCAAAGCTCAACTGACTATCAACCTAGCAGTGTATGTGCCCTCACTAAAAAGAAAGTCCCACTCTCACAATATTTGTTATAGCAAAAACAAGGGACAAAAGTACTAAAACACTCACTCTCAGAACAGAATTTCAAGTGTCACCACATGCCATGCCATAGGCTTGCCCTTATTTTAATTCATCGCCTAGTTATAGGAACACTCGGTTAGAGATCACATAAGAACTTTGTAAGCTTGTAATGTCGGTTTAAGGAAGGGTAGGATGTATAGTTAGATAATAGTGGCTACTTCCTCCTTGAACACTAATTACACGCTTCTTTCTTTTAACCTTTTGTTCCTTTTTGACCCCATGGCCTCAATGGCCTTACATTCCCGCATTAGACCCCACTTCCATACTTCTTTATTTGATTCTCAAGCTTTTTTATGACAACACACATAGAATATTTCTCTCTCTTTTTTTTTTTAATTTTTTTTTTTGTTTTTATATTGAAGCTTCCATAGATTCACATGAGCTTTTGAAGTACGGGGTCCCAATCTTATTTCAAAACCTTGCCCATTTTCATGTTGACTCACACCCCCAACTTAAACTTTTAGCAATCTTCTCAATGTTCAAGGAGGAATGGGTTCAAGAGAGATCATGTCTTACGAATGGGATAGGTTTGTAATGCAGAGGCCAAGGAAAAGGCTACAAGGCTCAAATAGGGTACTAGTGATATTCATTATGCACAGGTAAGCTAAAAAGGCTAGAAAGGTTTCATCACTAATCAAAGAAAGCCTAAGATCATTTCTCTAACTAAGTGTATATAGGATAGGCAACGAAAAACCAACCGGGCAAGTTCTAGATGGCAGCAGTGAACACAAGAACTAGCAAAACAAGGAGCTCACACACATTGGCACATCAACTGTTCGGTTAACATAGTTTACAGCTTTGGGGTTCAACTTTAGTAATTCGAGGCTTTCCTCGTTTACATATACACAATTCTAAGTAAACCTAGAGTTACTGAGCAAGCCTCAAATCCACCTAATTGATTTGTTATAAGGGTCTATTCTTCACATATGCTTACATACTTGATTTTCAACAGATGTACCATCCTGGTCAATATATTTCATATTTAAAGGCCCGGTTCTACTATTACACCCTTGAAAAAGAACCCGACAAAAGAAAATACAAGGGGGAATTTATTGCTAACTATTTAATTATAACAACATATACACATGAATCATAAAGCATTACTATATAATGTACAGGTATGAAATGTCACTAAACATGCTCACAAGTAAATCAAATATACAGACAAAACAAAAATGTAAGGCTACCACCCCCAACTTAAACACATGCATTGTCCCCAATGCATAAAATAAAATATAAAGGACAAGGGTCTCCCTGGTGGCGCAATTGCGCGAAGAGATGCAGTAGCCTAGGTCTCTGTCTGTGTTGGAGGAGAAGAGTGAGTTTGGTCCGAAGCCGATGGGGGAGCTGCTGAGCTGCTAGCTTCTCCCGTTGATGGCCATCTCCTGGCAGCCTTATCTGCTAATGATCGCTCAATGGCCTTCTCGATGTCAGCTTGCTCCTGTTCCTCCTCCGCCGTAGGCACAACAATTTCTTTTCCTTTTGGCTAAGGGGTTACACTCTCATCGACCTCTAAACTGGCCTCCTCTGATTCATCCCCTTCAAGTTCTGATGACCCCTCTGATGTCTCGTCATCAGTAGACTCAACATGGACTGTAGGGGCAGGAGGCTGAGACACTTTAGCAGACGAAGGTGCAATGTCTGCCATAAGTGTCGTGAAGTCCAGGCCCAACTCAGCACGGCCAACACCCTGGTCACCCTCTTTGGGGAGGAGAGAAGATATGTCAAACTCCAGATTTTTCATCTTCTGGAGGTCGGTTTTTAGTGATTTCACTTCCTCCCGCAGTTGGGGTAGACCCCGCACTTCACCTTTTTCAATGCTATCAACCCTCAACTCAAGCTTGGTCAACCTCTCTCCGAACGCTAATTGTTGTTGTTGCAGCGGAGTCAAGGCCTGTTTAATCAGTGAGGGCAATGTCTTCAAGAGTTGGTCTACTTTAGAGTTTGCATGATGAGCAAGTAAACCAAGTCTTGAAATGGCTGGCATGTGAGAGGCTGATGGACCAGTGGTAGATGAGGGTGCAGTTTCTTCAGCCGCTGTAGAGGTGTCAGGGTTCTAGGGAGACAGGAGGTTTTGAGAGTCAATGTCTTCAATTGGGGTTGTTGTTGGGGCCGGTGAATCACTGATACGAGTGATGTCTATATCTCTCGAAGACTTCCCAAGTTTGTCTTGTTGTGGTAAGAATGGGACCTCCACCTCTTGGCAGAGGGTGGTGATCAAACTTGGGAAGGGCAGTGATGTGGCCCGCTGAGTAGCCCGGATGCCAATTTCTTGAAAGATAAGGCTCCCCACATCAATTGTAATACCAGTCATTATGCAAGAAATGAGAAGTGCCTTCTCAATGCTAATGTCTGTTTCGTTTCTGGAGGGTATTAGATGGGAGGTGACGAAGCTGAGCCAATATTTTCCCTCCCTTGTGAGGTCTTCCTTAAAGATTTTCTTTCCAGGATTTATCCAGGCCGGGATCCCCTTTGCAATTATTGACGCTATCCACCCCCGTTCATTCTCTCTATTAGAGTACTTTGCATCGTACTCGGGTGTTCTTGAATCCCAGTTGGGAAAGTAGAGTTCGTTGATATGGTTGCTGCCACAAAACACAGTCTTGCCCCGAACTTGAACAAGGCCGGTGAATATTCTATTGCGTCTATGATATGCTGATCGGGAGGCTCCATAAGACGCATAAAATTCACGGACCATTGACTCGTTGTATTCCTTGGGGTCCTTAGTGAAATACTCCCATCTTCTCGTTTTTATGATTTCGAGAATATGAGGGTATTTGTCCTGTAGCCCATTCAGACTCAACTTTTTCTCCGCCAGAATCCTTCGCTTTGCGAGTGCTTCCCGGAACAAAGACCTTGAACCTTCAACCCCAAAATGAAGTTGAAGGTCATCACCTTTCTTCCTTCGTGCCTCAGCAACTAGATCAACTTCTGGTAGGCAATCCTCCTCATCAGACTGGGAGGGGTTAGGTATAGTTGATTCTGTCCTTCCCCGTTTGGGTGGTTCGGAGGTTGAAGCGGAGAGTGGCTTTCTCTTTTTGGCATGCTTTTTGGCCATATCTGCAGAAGTAGGGGATGTCAGTGACATTGTTATTATTTAAAAAGAAAAAAAAACTAAAAACAGGAGAAATGACCACAGATTGACAGAAATGCGGCGTAGTTTGCGGTCGCATATCCACTATGCGAACTGCAAACATGTTGCATTGTTGTGTGTAACATATAAAGGGTGGTCTGCGATGGGATTTGCGAACCGCATAACCATTATGCGAATCGCAAACCCATTGCAAATTGGCTCTTACCTTACGCCTATAAGTACACACAATTTTGCGATCGCATCCTCATCGCAAAGCATGATATGCGATCGCATTTCAACCGCATACTTAACCAATGTTACTCAAATGTTCTGCCCTTGTTTGCGGTGATTTTGCGGTTCACATCTCGATTATGCGATCGCAGAATCATCACAAAAGTCGTCTTCCTCAGACCCTTAGGGTTTAGGAATGCTGTCTAATTGCGGTCTACATTTTTAGTTTGCGGACCGCAAATACCTTCAAATACCCACGTATGTGCATCCCTTAAGCAAGAACCCTATATTTTTATTTCTATCCCAACGACTTGAACAGAATCTTAACCCTAATCTTGCAAAATTAAAGATAGAAGATGGAGCAAAGGGTTGAAGTACCTGATGATGAAGATTCTGATTGTTAGGGTAACAATAAATCCACTCTTTGAGGGTTAGTGCACTGGTATGTTCATTTTTCCGATGAAGATGATCGGAAGGCTTTCTCCGTTTCCGTCGTCTCTTCTCTTTTTTTTTGTTTGTTTGTTTGTTTTCTGTATTTTTTTTTTTTTTTATATATACTTAGAATGAAAGGTTTAGAATAGGAAAATATGCGAACACTTACCCGACGATTATGCATTGCAAGTGCGGTTCGCATAATGAAATGCGAACCGCAAATTGGAAGCTTCCACCGCATTTTCAGCAGACTTGTGGGCTCAACTTTTTGTGTCTGTTTGCGGTGATAATGCGGTTCGCATAACTCAAATGCGAACCGCAAATTTACGATCTTCGTCGCATTTTTGCCCATTATTTTTGCTCGACTCTCTGCTTCAGTTTGCGGCACAAATGCGATTCGCATATCAGAAATGCGATCGCATTTGTGCAGCATTTTTCCCTTCGATATACTTCTGCAGTTTCCACACTTCCTCGTTAATTCTTGTGTTCATTCATCACATTCCTGCATCTGAAAACCCTTCAAATAGAACTAAGTACAAATGTAACATTGAATTGTAAATAAACAAAAGCACGACATAAACAAAAACAAAACTAATGATAACACACATGGGTTGCCTCCCATGAAGCGCTTGATTTAACGTCGCGGCACGACGATGCTATGATGCCTCTGCAATCATTCTGTATTTGGGATTTGATCATCATTTAGAGCTAGCTGCTCTACCACATGTTTTTCTCCATCTACCCCCAGGTAATGCTTGATTCTCTGCCCATTAACCTTGAAGGTCCGGAGCCCATCCTCCGATGCTAATTCGACAGCTCCAAATGGGGAGACATTGACAACTTTACATGGTCCTGACCATTTGGACTTCAGCTTCCCCGGAAATAATTTGAGTCTTGAATTGAATAGCAACACCAGGTCCCCCGCCTTAAACTCTCTTTTCAAGATCTTTGTATCATGGACGAACTTCATTCATTCTTTATAAACTGCTGCACTCTCATAAGCATGAAACCGAAATTCCTCCATTTCATTCAACTGTGCCAGCCTTAAAGCTCCGGCTTCCGCCCAGTCCATGTTTAATCTCTTCAAGGCCCACATAGCCTTATGTTCGAGTTCAACGGGTAAATGGCACGTTCCAAAGACTAACCGATACGGGGATGTACTGATAGGAGTCTTGTAAGCTGTACGATATGCTCATAGAGCATCATCTAGCTTTCTTGACCAATCAGTCCTATTTGCGTTTACCGTCTTGGACAGGATGTTTTTGATCTCCCTATTGGATACTTCAACTTGGCCGCTCGATTGTGGATGATAAGGTGTGGCAACCTTATGCTTAACCCCATACTTGTCGAGGAGACCTTTAAACACTCTGTTACAGAAATGTGAGCCTCCATCGCTGATAATGGCTCTCGGGGTACCAAACCTGGTGAAAATATTCTTCTTTAGAAACGTGGTCACACTCCGAGCTTCGTTGTTTTGCAAGGCAACGGCTTCTACCCACTTGGATATATAGTCCACAACCACTAGGATGTATTTCATCCCACATGAACTTATGAAAGGGCCCATGAAGTCAATACCCCAAACATCGAATAATTCGATTTCCATAACAAATTTCATAGGCATCTCATGCCTCCTCGAGATTGGGCCCTGTCGTTGGCATTGGTCACAAGACTTCACCAACTGATTAGCATCCTGATAAATAGTCGGCCAGTAATATCCACACTCCAAAACCTTTGCAGCTGTTCTGTTGCCCCCATGATGACCCCCAACTGGTGAGTCATGGCATGCTTTCAGGATCTGTAGCATCTCTTCCTCAGGTACGCATCTTCGAATGATGTTATCCGCACAGACACAGAATAAGAATGGTTCTTCCCAATAATAATTGCGACAATCCCTCAAGAACTTCTTCCTTTGGTACGATTCCAACCCTTCCGGATTAAGATCGCTGACAATGTAGTTAGCGATGTCTGCATACCATGGTGCAACTGAATTTGATACCATCAGTATATGTTCATCTGGAAAGGAGTCATTTATCTCCAGCTCTTCTTTTTGTCTCCCTGATTCTTCCAGTCTAGATAAGTGATCAGCCACTTGCTTTTGTGTTCCCTTGCGATCCATAACTTCAAAGTCAAACTCTTGCAGCAGTAACACCCATCGGATTAGTCGCGGCTTAGCATCTTTCTTCGCTATCATTAATAACGGAGAGCAGCATGATCTGTATACACAATCACTTTGGAGCCCAATAGATATGCACGGAACTTTTCGAATGCATACACAATAGCTAACAGTTCCTGCTCAGTTACAGTGTAATTCATTTGCGCTCCATTAAGCGTCTTGCTAGCATAGTATACTGGGTGAAGAATTTTGTTGTGTCTCTACCCCAGCATCACTCCAATAGCTACCGCGCTAGCATCGCACATCAGCTCAAAAGGCAACGACCAGTCAGGTGTGACAATGATAGGTGCCTTGGTGAGCTTCGTTTTCAGTTCTTCAAAAGCAGTGAGGCATTTTTCATCAAAGACGAACTTGGCATCTTTCTCTAAGAGTTTACACAATGGGTGTGCAATCTTTGAAAAATCTTTAATGAACCGCCTGTAGAATCCAGCATGCCCCAGAAAGCTACGGACACCCTTCACTGATGTGGGTGGAGGGAGTTTGGAGATGATCTCAATTTTAGCTTTATCCACCTCTATAACATGCTTGGATATTTTATGCCCCAAAACAATACCTTCATCCACCATGAAGTGGCATTTTTCCCAATTTAATACAAGGTTTGTTTCTTCGCATCGTTTCAGCACTTGTTTCAGATTCTTCAAGCATTGCTCAAAAGTTTCCCCGACGACCGAAAAATCATCCATAAAGACCTCAAGGAAATCCTCCACCATATCAGAAAAAATCGACATCATACATCTCTGGAACGTGGCTGGAGCATTGCACAAGCCGAAAGGCATTCGACTGAAAGCAAATGCTCCATACGGGTAGGTGAACGTTGTCTTCTCCTGATCCTCCAAAGCAATATTTACCTGATTATACCCGGAGTATCCATCAAGGAAGCAATAAAAGGACTTTCCGGCTAGCCGATCAAGCATTTGATCAATAAAAGGCATAGGGAAATGATCCTTGCACGTGGCACTATTGAGCTTCCTATAATCCATGCATACTCGCCATCCAGTCACTATCCTTGTTGGAATCAGCTCATTCTTTTCATTTTTGACCACCGTCATGCCTCCTTTCTTTGGCACACATTGCACTGGACTCACCCACGAACTATTAGCAATCGGGTACACAACTCCTGCATACAGCCATTTTATTATCTCTTTCTTCACCACTTCCTGCATTGATGGATTCAGCCATCACTGGTGCTCCACGCTCGGTTTTGTCCCATTTTCAAGTTGAATCTTGTGCTCACAGATTCCTGCCAGAATTCCCCGAATGTCAGCAATTGTCCATCCGATGGCTTGTCTGTGTTCCTTCAAAACTTGCAGCAACTGTTCTACCTGCACATCATTCAACAACGAAGAAACAATTACTGGTAAAGTATTATTCAAACCAAGGAATTTATACCCCAAATGTGAAGGAAGCGGCTTGAGCTCTAATTGAGGTGGTTCAATGATGGACGGCTTCGCTAGAGGTGTAGCTCTATTCTCCAAATCTAGGGACAGTTTTGGTGGAGTACATGAATAAGAACCACGACCTTCTAACGCATTCACAGACTCCATAAACCCTTCCAAACCGTTACCATCGAAGTTCACCAATATAGCTGCCAGTGCTTCACCTAAGCATTGCTCCTCCATTTTCATCTCGACCGCTTCATCAACAATGCCAATTAGTGAAATATTTTCATACTCAGTTGGCAACTTCATTCCCTTACTAGCTTGAAAAGTGACTTCTTCATTATTTACCCGGAACTTTATTTCAGTACGCTCTGAGTCCATAAGAGCCCTTCCAGTAGCTAAGAATGGTCTCCCCAATATGATAGGGATCTCCTTGTCAACAGCACAATCGAGGATCACAAAGTCGGCTGGAATATGAAATTTTCCAACTTTTACAATCACATCATCCACAATACCAATTGGTCTTTTGATAGATCGGTCAGCCATCTGCAACCTTATGCTTGTCGGCCTCGGCATTCCTAGCCCGGCTTGTTTGTAGATAGAGAGAGGCATTAGATTAATGCTGGCCCCATTATCACACAATGCCTTAGCAAAATCGCGCACTCCAATAGTACACGGAATAGTGAATGCTCCTGGGTCCTCTTTCTTCTGGATTGGATTTGTAGCTATGATAGAGCTAACTCTGTGAGTCATGTTTACCACCTCATTCCTGGTGGTTCTCTTTTTAGTAATCAGATCCTTGAGATACTTGGCAAACCCTGGCATTTCCTGGAACGCCTCCAAGAAAGGTATATTAACTGATAACTGCTTGAGAATGTCGTAAAACTTCTCAAATTTGATGTCGTCCATTCTTCTAGTAAGTCTCTGAGGAAAAGGAGGAGGGGGTCTAGGAATTGGCGGAAGAAAGGATGATGTTCCTTCTGCCTTATCCTTTATCCCTTCCTGAGTCTCATCTCTGTTCAACACAATTTTTGGATTTTCGTTTACCTCAGCAACACTATCTTTTTCAACTTCGACCTCTTTTTGAAGTTCTTCAGCTTCATCTCTTCCCTGTGATGTCTTACCACTCCTAGTCGTGACAGCCATAATATGAGCAGTTGGGCCACTTCCACTTCTCTTAGGATTTGCAATTGTGTTGCTAGGAAGTGTTCCCTTCTGTTGTGGATATTGTTCACGAGAGAGGTCCCTCATTTACAATTCCAACTTTTGAATCGCTGCTGTGTGGGAGCCAACCAATTCAGTCATGTTTTTCATGGAAGTATCTGACTTTTCTTGGTTCTGTAATATCCTCTCGAGCATACTCTCCAGTTTAGATTCACTTAAGGATCCCTGATTCGAATACTGCCCTTCCGGAGGAACATAAGGGTTGGAACTTCGGTTTGGAAAATTATTACTGTTGTTCCAATTTCCTTGATTAGGGCCACTTTGATCATTTCGCCATTGTTGGGGACCTTGCCCTTGCGGGTTTGGTCTCCAATGATTTTGCGTCCCTTGACCCTGATAATGTTGCCTTTGATAACCTCCCTGAGTATTGTTGACATAATTCGCCGCTTCATATTCATCACTTTGCATTGGTTGCACATTCTCCACTACATTGACTTTCTTCTTTTGATTTTCTGTAAACAACTTCATCAATACATTAACATTGGTGGCAAGTTCAGCAATCACCTGGTCTCGTTCTTGATTTTCCTTTATCAAGTTGTTCATAGAAGGAGACCCAATTGTAATGCCACCTGTTGTATCCTCAGAATGCCAATCTTGATTGTGTCTAGCCATTTTTATCCAAAATATGAGTTACTCTAGCGAAGGTTTTATCCATGAAGGATCCAGCAGCAGCATTCTTCGCTATTGATTGGTTCATAGGATCCAAACCCATATAGAACTTTTCCAGTAAGATTGAATCTGGAAAGCCATGGTTTGGGGACATCACCAAATACAACTTGAAGCGTTCCCACGCTTCGTGAAGTTGTTCACCAGGTAGTTGTTTAAAGAAAAATATCTTGTTGTGGAGCTCAGATTTCTTGCTTTGTGGAAACCACTTTGACAAGAATGCCCGGACCAGTTCAGGCCATGAACGGATGGAATTTGGAGGAAGGTTTTGAAGCTATTTCCTCGCATCTCCAGCTAACGAGTACTTAAAGCATCTCAGCCTTAATGCATCGTCAGAGACATTATTTTGCTTGTGCGTCGCACAAACACCCAAAAAGTTCCTGAAGTGCTGCATTGGATCGTCATCAGTAGAGTTTCTGAAGTATCCTTCAGCTTTCAGCATCAAAATCAGTCCATGTTCTACCTTGAACGTAGCAGCACCTATAGCTGGAGGTACTATAGCTTTCGTATCCTTTATGTATTCTTCAATGTCAGCAAAAGGATTTTCTTCCTGCTCCACCTCTACCTCATCTTCACGGTCTGCCATATCTTCTTGTCTACAACAACCAAAACAAACAACGCACAATCAAGTGGAATTAGACTTATAGTAAAGTATACACTAGTCAGAAATTTCAAAACCGTATTCCCCGGCAACGGCGCCAAAATTTGATTCGCTCAAATTACACCTTAACA
>MCJB01033759.1:16569-68179 GCA_002018475.1 Nicotiana obtusifolia | reverse complement strand
AGGGAGCCTTATGTATGCAATGCTATGTACTAGACCTGACATCTGCTATGCTGTTGGCATAGTTAGCAGATTTCAGTCTAATCCCGGGAGAGAACATAGGACTGCCGTTAAGCATATACACTACTAAAAATCAGGTACAAAGCGACCGGAAAAAGCGACCAAAGTTGGTCCCTATATGCCTAAAAGCGACCAAAAAGCGACCACAATGGTCTGGTCACCATTTAGTTGGTCCCTTTCCAATAGCGACCAATCTTGGTCGCCAAATAGCGACCAAAGTTGGTCGCCCAGTACAAAATACAAAAAATTAAAATCTGCTAAATAGCGACCAAAGTTGGTCGCTTGTTTGGTATTTTTAATTTTCTGTATTTCTCAAATAGCGACCAACTTTGGTCGCTGTTTGAGAAATACAGAAAATTAAAAATACCAAACAAGCGACCAACTTTGGTCGCTATTTAGCAGATTTTAATTTTTTGTATTTTGTACTGGGCGACCAACTTTGGTCGCTATTTGGCGACCAAGATTGGTCGCTATTGGAAAGGGACCAACTAAATGGTGACCAGACCATTGTGGTCGCTTTTTGGTCGCTTTTAGGCATATAGGGACCAACTTTGGTCGCTTTTTCCGGTCGCTTTTTACCTGATTTTTAGTAGTGATATACCTTAACAGATAAACATGCTGTTAAGGTATCGCGCGATGAGCTATATATAAAAAGGTACCCAATTTTATTTTTATTTTTACCTATTTACGTCGCTTGAATACCAAAAAACCACAATTTAACTGTGAACTCGTGAGCATGCTTAAACAAGTAGTTTTAAATCTGCATCCATCCCATAGCTTCCAGTCTTGCGGTCATGCCATTTCTTATCCTATACTCATTCCAAAAGGTGTGTAGAATAAAATATGAACAAAAAGGGTGACACCTTGTTAATTAGAGCAGCTTCTATACAAATGACAGATCCACCCACCATCAGTATCATTCCTTTTCTAAAGTCTATATTTTGGCAAAGGAACTAGGTGCTTGTATATTTATGATCCATCTTTTAATTTGATGTTCATATTTATCTTTCTTCCTTGTGTCTAAGGACAGCACCGACAACGAAATTAATTAGATCCAAATGTTGGGGACTACAGAGTTCAACTTACATTTGAACTGTCCTATTCAAAATTATTTGATAAAACATTAGAGCTACTATCTGACAGCGGCTCTGATTTTAGTCTATTACTTGTCCGGTTAAAGTGATTCAAAAGATATTTTACCATGAAGTAATATTATTTGTTTTGAACCGTAACTTATACTATTATTAGTTCAAGTGGAGTTTGTTTTGATGATCGATAAAAGAATTCGAGTATGAACCAGGTCCATATACAGTGTGCACAAACACGGGCAGATTCGAGCATAAGAGATGCACGTGAAGGAGATAAGCTTAAGTTGTTATATTTGATATCTTCTGATCGAAAATGTTGCATAAATGACAAAGAGAAGGACTCCTTTCTCCAAGAGAACTTTATCCAAGATAAGGGAAGAGTTAGAAGTTGAAGATAACTAGAACTCTTCCACCAAGGAAGAGTAGCATTAGAACTCTAGTTATTTCTTATTCTACTAACTCTATAAATTGCAGGAAGTTCTCATTTTACAGGCACGCACAAACACTGAAGTTAAACGTGAGTTGAGAGCAAAATAGCGAGGCATTTTGCAAGCAATTCCTGTGTGATTCAAGTGTGCGATCCTGAAGCTACATGAACCAGATAGAAGAACCAATTCCAAGTGTCTGTCTTATATTCTAGTTTCATTCTAGTAGGTGGTTTTCAAATTGTACCTTTTAGCTTTATCCAGAGGCAATTGTATTAGGTATTCTGAGTATTCAAGTTAGAGTTAACTTGAAGTTGTCGCAACAGTTAGAGGCTGGTTGCCACAACGATTAGATTTGATCCTTAGGTTTACAAAGAGTTTGTAAATGCTGTTTTGGCTCAGTGATTTAGTGAAGTCTTGGGGAAAAATCCTATTGAGTAGTAGGTCGTGATTTTTTCACCTTTTGAGCTGGGTGTTTTTCACGTATAAATCCTTGTGTTTTTTTACTTTCTGTACTATTTATTCCACAATTGTAGTGTAAAGAACGCATAGAAGAACCATATCCTTCGATAATTTAATGCACACAAAAATCAGGTACCACACAAATCACCCATCTCGTGTGGTATTAAGTATAAAACATCAACTATTTTCCTAAAGGTCTCGTACTAGTAATACTATCACTTAACTTATATGCAATGTCTTTGTTTGTATATTCTATAGGATCTGTCAAGGCAATATAAGTACACGTCAAGGTGAAGGGGTAGCAAATACCATCATCAAATTCACCATTTCCTCATAAACATGGACCCATAGGATATGGACGTACCTGGATTGTCTATAAATTGTTAATATCTATTTCCGCTCATAGGCTGCTTTGGCCCACCTAAATGTTAGATACGGAGCCTGATTAATATGTGATATACTGTCATATATTAATGTTTACGCGGATTAATACCCTGAATTATTAATATATATATATATATCCCGCCGCCGTGGAATATATGTACTTTTTAGGCTGTACTGTTTATTCTCCTTTTATTCTCTGTAATTATAAATACCCTGAATTATTAATATATATATCCCGCTGCCGTAGAAGTTTACCCTAACGGAATGTTACCACGAAAAAAAAAGTCTCTCACATATTTTTCTCTCTACCTCAACTATTTTTTCTCTTCAAAATTTCTTTATCTTTTTCATCAGTTCAAAGTATCCGAGTGAATAGGAGAGAATGAAATGGTGTGAAATATATACATAGCAGTCATGACATTAGACCCTGGGAAATTAACTTGACAACAATCATAAGATGGAGGAAGGAATCCCAAAGCAAGCAAAGGTGCATAACAAAGGCAAAGGGAAATGATTACATGAATGAGAAAAGGGACCCCACTCACCATTTATAAATCTTTCCTTTCTCAGTCTCTCAATTTTTTGACTTGAAATTATATTAGGACCCCACCACGGCCACCATTGTCTATATGGATTGAATGATAAAAAGAGCACCTCACGTGGAGTCTGAACCAAAGGCTCTGTCATTCACAGCCACAATAAAAAGAAAAGCCAGGACAAACCCCTTAATTCCCTCTTCCTTCCTAATGAAAATAATTTCATAAAAAAGAAAATCAAATCACACTCAAAATCACAAAATTTTCTTTCTTTTTCTAATATACCATGACTTATTCCAACCAATATTAATTTGTCAAAGATATTAAAAAAGGACCCCAACAAAAGCATATATTTTCTTTTCCCCTTTGTTCAATTTTTTTTTTGCTTTTAAAAGCTTCCCCCTTATAATTCCTACTCATTATCTTTGTTGCTTTAAGTTTTCCTCTTCACATCTCCCCCCTCTCTCCCCTAAGCCAAACAACACATCAATGCCCAAAGAATGCTCTCAAGTAACACTCTAGAGGGTAAGAGATACATACACTGTTTTGATTCATTTCATTCGTTCAAGCTAGAGTGAGCAACGCGGGTACAGAATGAGATATACAAACAAACCAAAAATTGAATTTAGGGTCCGTCACTATTGTGAACATCAACACTGAAAGAAAAAGAGGAAGAAATTTTTTCTGAGTGAGTTTTACTTAAATTTGAAGGATTGAAGCAGCGTATTTCTCGAGCACACAAGAGTGATCATGGACGGAGGAGGTGATGATCATTTCCACCACCACCAACATCACCATCATCACCACCAATATCGTCAAAATAACTTCCCTTTTCAATTACTCGAAAAGAAAGAAGATGAACCTTGTTCCAGCTCCTCCGCTGCAGCAAATAATTATCCTTCTCTTGCCATCTTCGCATCTGATCATACAAATACGAACCCTAATAATGATAATACCCTCCAAATCACTGAAACTTCTAAAAAACCACCTCCCAAAAGAACCTCCACCAAAGACCGCCACACTAAAGTTGACGGCCGCGGCAGACGTATACGTATGCCTGCCCTTTGTGCCGCTAGGGTTTTCCAGCTGACTAGAGAACTTGGTCACAAGTCCGATGGCGAAACCATTGAATGGTTACTCCAACAAGCTGAACCTTCTGTTGTAGCAGCCACTGGAACTGGTATTCATGTTTTTAGAGTTCTATCTTCTATTTTTTACAATTTGTTAGTCAAAATAAGCAGTTCCGGATCCATATTTTTCACTATGGGAGTCAAAACATATAGAATAAACATGCAAAGAAGTAAAATGGATCCAACAGGAGTAGCATATATACTTAATGATTGTTTCTTTAAAACCTATTTACATAATATAATTTTCCGGCAAAAAGATTGTTAATTGACAGCCCTTCATAGCTCTGCCACTGCAAACATGGATAACGAGATGGTTGATAAAATTGTGCTAGTATTTGAGGATTTTTCTGATTTTTTGGTTTGAAAAATAAACGCGCATTTTCAGTTTATTGTTTTCTATGGCAAAACTTTCTTTCTACTTTCTTAGCCTTTGTTCATATCGTTCATATTTCATTAAAATTTTCGAACAGGTACAATTCCTGCAAATTTTACGTCGCTCAACATTTCGTTACGTAGCTCCGGATCCAGCATGTCCGTACCATCTCAGCTACGATCCTCGTATTTCAGTCCGAATTTTTCGCTCTCCCAACGACGAGGTTTGTTTCAGGGTATTGGATTATCTTCCGATAGATCTGCAACTACGTTGTTAAACTTTCAGACTGGAAATACATACCCTAGTATGAATCATCAGTTGCAAGCTAAGCAAGAAATGAGGGACAATTCAATAGATTTAACGGAGACAAGTACAGGAGAAAGTCTAAGCCGAAAAAGGAGACAAGAACTAGACTTGCAACAGCAACAGCAACAGCAACAGCAACAGCAGCAACATGATCGGCAACAACAGATGGGGAATTACTTGTTACAATCAAGTACGGGGACTATGCCAGCAAGTCATTCATCAATTCCGGCGAATTTTTGGATGTTAACAAACAATAATAGCCAAGTTTTGGGGGGCGATCCAATATGGACGTTTCCATCCGTTAGTAATTCTGCTGCTGCTTTGTATAGAAGCACAATGTCAAGTGGACTGCATTTCATGAATTTTCCTGCACCAATGGCATTATTGCCAACTCAACAACTAGGAACGAGTTTATTTGGCAATAGCAGTGGCACTTCACTAAGTGAAGGTCAATTGGGCATGGTCACCGGACTAAATCCGTATAGGCAGTGTTCCGGTGTATCGGAATCTCAGGCGAGTGGGTCCCATTCGCATCACGACGGTGTAGATGATCGGAATGATACGACCAGCCACCATTGATATATCCTAAGATTGATGACTGATCATCGTGATCAGATTCTTACATTATTATCCTCGTCTTGTGGTGTGATATAAGTTTGGATATATGTTTAAAACACACACGTGAGGTTTGATTATTTGCTCTATAATTCTGAGTTTCTTCTTCCTTCTTCTTTTTTCTTTCAATATTTTCGTGTGATTAATTTGCCTGCCGTTTTTTTAGGGTTTGAAGAGGGCAATATTATTTTAACAAATGGAGTATTAATTTGGCTGCTTTTTGTCAAAAGTTCTCTTGTTTTTGTTTATCCATTTACAACCGTATAGATTGTTATTCATCACTACGATTATTGATCTTTCCTTTTTTTTTTTTTCCTTTAACCTAAAGGTACATGTCAAAGGTTACTATGTACTGACTATTGTATGCATGAGCGTGTAATAAAGAAAATTACGGACTTGCAATGTAAGTTTTTACTATTGATTTTAACTTTTATACACTTACCAGAGGTAATCATCTATTAAAAGTAAATTAGTAACCCGAAAATAAAGAGATGTTACGAACTATAACATGCTAAAAGACTACTACATACATCACCCTTTTCTTTCTGCAACCCTAGAGTACAAAATGAAGATTTCACAACAAACAACAAGACATATCACCCCTACAACGTAGGAAATGGAACAGTTAAATTAGCTCCCTATAATGTTGGAAGAATAGCAAGAAACTGTGTTCTGATCATGACTTGACTGCCATGAATCTCTAGTTTTTACAGCAAGTAACCAAAGTAAGATAGAAAAATTTCTTTTGGTACAAGAGGGTTAAAATACAAGGGAAATTAAACGAACTACTTTAATATTACTAGTAAGAGATATGGGGTCGAGTAATAGGAGCTGGTGGGGACCCATACCTTATCAGTTTTTAGATGCTTAGCTCAGGTGGTGAGGGCCCACTGCATTGTGGTCATAGCCTAAAACCCTTTGGACAATCAATAGGTAACACTGACAAACAGGTGTATCGATCATTCTTGCTCTTTTTACACTAGCTGAGACTGAGACCGCATTGCTGGCACTTTAAAGATCGCTGGTGGGTTTTAAGTGACCCTACTACACTTGGCCCACTTGCTTCACCAATCTGGACCGTTCAGCTCTTTTCTGGGCCCGGCACTCTATGAACCGGGCTCGCTGAATGATTGGTTCTCAGTGACAGAAAATGTGTATGACTAGTTCCTCATTTCCCCCGTATTGTATGAATATCTGCTATCATTCTCCATCCACCCACCCACCTATGCCAACGGTAATAAAAGAGTTTAGGCTAGGCAGTGTTTTGGTTTTTTACCTCATAATGTCAAGTTGACGATAAAAACTAATTACTTGTACCCGTCAAATATTTATATTAAATCAATAGATGAATGATATGTATTTTTCTACAGGCTTTTATCACCTAAGTATGATTAATTAATTCATATTTTTACTTTATTAAATTATTTAACCATAATAAGTTGAATTGATTTGGTATAGACCAAAGCAAGCATGATACAGTAACTTCTCAAGGCAATCTTGATATGGTAACTAAAAAGCAAAGTAATAAACTACTATAGTCAGTTAATTGCATTTAGCTAAAGTGTAAAAACCGCTTAAGTTGTTAGTGTATCATTAAAAAAAAAAAATATTCTATTTGGGGAGGTTTTATCACGGGGGTTATTATTATTATTATTATTATTATTATTATTATTATTATTATTTTTCTTTCACCAAGGGTGTTATTCTTAACCTCCACAATGATATGCAAATTGCTGCGGCTTGGAACCTCCACTAGCCTGAAAAAGAGGCTCTAACCACACTGCTATTGATCGTCAGTCGTGTAAGTGGTAATTTTCTTCAGCCTTTCTCCCCAACCCAAGTAGGAAAATGGTTCACCTCAAAGTCGCATATTATCACACTTATTCTTCAATTTAATTAAAGAAAGATTTATTTCTCAACATGTCATTAACTTATCTCTTGTTCTAACACCATTACCTAGCCTTTGAGGTTATTGTTATCCTTCTATCCCTCTTCTCTCTGTCAAAACTTATTTGTGTTAAGCAAAGAGAAAGAAATTAGCTCCTTCTGTTCTTGACAAGACATTAACTTTAGACTGGATCGAAATTATTAACATCAGATTCAAAAACTTCAGCTTTAGAATTGGCCAAGAACAATGTTGAACTCTATTTAAGTTATGAGCACTCACGGTGTAAAAAGATATTTACGCAATCACGCCATTTATAAAATAATTACAGACAACAAACCTACTTTTACATATTAAACTATATTAATATGTCACACATTAAACTATATTAATTGTATTATAAACAAATATTTGTACGATGTATATAACTCAAATTCTTTCATAGACATTCTCACGCTTTTATTTAGGAATAGAATGCAAAGGCATTTGTTTATGCTAATTTAGATAGGGTGATGTGCTAAATATATTTAGAGATATTCTATAATATTTACTTTTTTCTAATTTAGGATCTAAGTTAATTGCAGAATATTTGTTTGATCATTCATCAGAATGACGTCACAAATGCTAAGAAAAATGCTAGTGTAAACCGGCCGGCATGTCGCACTTGTACATAATTACGTTTGAGGTAGTAAGATGTTTTGGTTATTTTACACCTTTATAATCCAGTGAGAACTAAGAAGGGGTTGATAAAATAATGAGTATATTTCATAAATCGTCATATGACTATGATTTTTTTTCACCAATGTCATGTAACTTTATTTTCTCACACAAAAATTATATAATTATGACTTTTTTTCACTAAAGTCATATAACTTTGTTTTCTTACACAAAAATCATAAAACTTTCACTAACTCACACAAAAATCATAGTGGTCAAAAAATAAATTTTTCGATAGTATTTTCTTATTTTACATATTTTTATTTTTTATTTTTAGTCTAATAAATAATTACCCAATTAAAATAGGAGAAATATGAGTATATTATGTAGCTACTCCCAAAATTAATATCCGATAAAATATTATATATATATATATATATATATGTATTATATACATATAATATACACATTCTATATATATATATATTGGCTAGCAAATACAATTAGTTTCGGCTGACCGGTTAATTTTTTATTTTTTCTTTAAAATAAGAATGTTTCAACCCAACCTGACCCAATACCCCTATATGTAAGTTAAAATAATACTAAAAAATGAATTTCTTTCCCCCATAAAAAACTTAGTTCGGAATGCATGAGATTCTGACAAAAAAACAAAGAAATAAAAGGTATAATTATAGAATACTTGAAATAAAAATGATATCAATTTGAATAATTTTTTTTAAAAAAAAAAGAAGGATAGAGGTATCATGTTTTGAAGGATTTACTATTCACTTTTAATATTATTTTAATTTATATATATGAGTATTGGGTTGGGTGGGCCAGGTCGAGTTGGTTCATCCCTATTTTAAGCGAATTATTATTTATCAAACTGAAAATAAAAATAAAAAATAAAAAAAACTACCGAAAAATTATATTTTTCGATCACTATGATTTTTGTGTGAGTTAATAAAAGTTGTATGATTTTTGTGTGAGAAAACATAGTTATATGACTTTGATGAAAAAAAGTCATATGATTTTGTGTGGGAAAATAAAGTTATATGACTTTAGTGAAAAAAAGTCATAGTTATATGATCATTTATGAAATTTACCCACAAAATAATAGAGGGAAAAATCTTCCCAACGATTGCTTATTTCATACTTTTTGGCAATCTATTTGATTTGCCAAAAAGTCTTAGCTTAGGCAATAGAATCAATGTCTTTTAAAGTGTGACATTACTGAGAAATAAGCCATCTTCTTTTCAACATAGTGAAAGTGTAAAGATAAAATTCAAAGTGACATTTATGAGAAAAGCCAAGCTTACTTCTTTTCGTCAAACTGAAAGAGTTAAAAACAGAAAAAGAGTTAAATGGCTTATAGAAAAATATTTATGTAGATATTTGTTTCAAACTATATTGACTTATAACTCTAGTTAGACGATAAAATGAGATGAAATTGTATATGAATTAACCATATTTAAATGATAAAAATATATAAAAATATATGTTATTTATTTATTTATTAGTTAGATATAAATCACCAAACGTGGTAATTTTCTCCGGAGTTGAATGTTTCCAAAAGTGTATATGTGGTGTAACCTTCAAGATTTGGAGAGTAGGAATGTGAAGCGGTAACAGTTGGCATCTTCAATGCCTGTGTTGTAATGTTAAACTTTTAGATGAATATTTGGTGTCAACACTAGCAGAGCAGCAAAAATGCTTTTATCACATTTGAGATATATATGTATGGTGATTGGTTGTCACAGCCTTTCATAATATCGAAATAGAAACATTGTCATGGCTGTACAAAAAGTAGCACATGGGTTGAAACCATAAGGTACAATAGTGTGGTCCCTCTGCAGAAAATCTTGTTACCTTGAAGTAGTATGATTTGACTGTCCGAAAACCATACAGCCATTGTCTTCTTTTTGGAAGTTAATCCAGCAAGTCGGCATCCAATTTGGGAGCGAAATCCCCCCTTTAAGCCCCTCCTAAATACACATAAATCTTGCTAATTTTGGACTTTAAACAGACTCCCCAACTCCCACTTCCTTATCATTAATGACACTGATGGTTTACTTAGTATGCTTTTGATGATCATTTGTTTCCTTACCACATATACGGAATCAGTGTGTAAACTTTATATATTTTAAATTCTATGATAGCGACTTCAACTGTTATCAATTAAATTTTAAATTTAATTTTTGTATATATTTAAAGAATTTGTTTAAAAAACAAATATATAATCTGGACTAAAAGTATTGGGTTCGACTAAACTCGTAAACTATACTTTGACTTCGCCCATGCCACCAACTCGGCCCTTCCTCTTGCACATACGAGAAGTAAAATAAGAAAAGAGTTAAAGTTATCCAATATATTAACCGTGTAAAAGTTTCCTACACTATTAGTTTAATTTAACAGATTATAATAGGTTATTGTTTTATGTATTGTTCAAATTACCCTATTAAGCTTTGATATGAAGAGTCATCACTTGTTATATGTCAGTTTAATTTGATGATATAAGTTTTTTTGTATTGTCAATATACAGAACGTTAACGACAATAATTAGGAAAATAAAATGTTTTCTCTCTCTTTGAGAGTATGAAAGGTAGCATTGAAGTTGGAAGCTAGTAATCTAAACCCATTGAAGTGTCTGTGAATGCAATTTGAGTCAATCATTGAAAAGGCAACAGACATTAGAAGATGCCTTACCATCTACTCACCAGCAACGTCCCCGTAAGTGTTTCTACTTATGTTTCATGTAAAATTCTAGGACTCTCCTCCACTATGCATTATATAATTATATATATATATATATATATATATATATATATATATATATATATATATATGTAGCCTCTATGGTGGTTATTTCGAAATCCTTAATTAAATGCATCTTTCAATTGTTAAATGTAGAACTTGGATATTTAGACAGTGTGTCAAACTATTATTTCCTCTTGAAATTAATTGTTTTTCATGCACTTACTCTAATTTTACAAATACATACATTCAAAACTTACATTTTTATAAATATATAAACCCCAACTTCCATGCACCTAAGTGATGACTTGAGCATTATAGGTTTTGATGATTTGACAAAGGAACACATGGATGAATCAGGTTCATAGATTTTGTACGCAGGTCATATTTGAAAACAAGCAAAAGACATGCACGTGCAAGAGATAAGCATTAGTGGTTTATTTCTGATAAACCTGAATAAAAAGATTGCATATATGATAAGTAGAATGACTTTTTACTTGAAGAGAACTAAATCCAAGATAAGAAAAGAGTTAGAAGTCTAAGTCAACTAGAACTCTTCCACCAACAAATATTAAGCAATAGAGTTCTAGTTACTCTTTGTTTACTAACTCTCTCTCTCTCTCTCTCTCTCTCTCTCTCTATATATATATATATATATATATATATATATATATATATATATATATATATATATATATATATATATCAATTTTTGTTCTTTGGTTACAGGCATGCACACATACTGAAGTTAAGCAAGAACAACTAAGAGCAAAATAGCAAGGCATTTTGTGACCAATTTCGGTAAACCTACGCGAACTATATCGAAGAACTAATTCCATAAAGAGCTTTATGTGTCTGTCTTTATTTCTAGTTCAAAGTGTAATATGCGTTTTGAGTTGTACCTTTCGGCTTTTATTAGAAGTAATTGTACTAGGTATTTGAGTTGTTATATTCAAGTTAGAGTTAATGTGAAGTAGTCATAACAACCTCCGGTGTGTTACCACAAGTGCTAGAGTTTGATCCTTAGGTTTGTAAGAGATTTGTATACTTTGTTTTGGCTTAGAGTTTAGTGAATTGTTTGGGAAAAATCCTATTGAGTAGTATGTCGTGGTTTTTGCACCTTTTGAGCTGGGTATTTTTCACGTAAAATTATTGTGTTCTTTACTTTCTGCATTACTTTATTCTGCAACTATATTCTAAGAAACTCATCAAAGAACCAGGTCCTTCAATAATCTAGTGCACGCGAAAATTGGGTACTACACAAATCACCCTCATCTTGTGTAGTATTGAATTATAATATATCAATTGGTATGTGAACGGATTATCTTTGAAGAGGCTAATACCTTAGGAATCAGATCGAAATAAGTGCACCACCTGAAAACTGTGAAGGAAAACTCACCACTAGGCCACCACTGTTCAACGATCACTACTATTCATGGTGGAATGAGAGGATAAAAGACACTTGCTGGCCGAGGATTATGAGTTATGGGACATAGTCAGTGATGGTCCTCTGATGGTAGGCTATAATCCTGTATTTTAGTCGCTTATTGCACTCTAATTCACTGCACGTTACTTGTGTTTGAGCTTTGATTGATAGTGTTTTGCACTGATTGTGTGTTTTATGCTTTATAGGAGAAAATGCCGAGTTAAGAAGATGTTCTAGAGCTAAATCGAATAATTGGAGCTTTGAAGCCTGAGTAATAGCCAAGGAATTAAATCGGGATCGCGTCCGGGGCTTCATGGACCAGCGTTGCATATGAAAGTTGGAAGAAATAGCAAGCGCTAGAGCAAAAGAAGTACTAGTGCGTCGCATAAGGCATGGCATTAAGCGTCGCATTAGTACAAAATTTCATCAGAAGTTTGAGAAGTTCAGAGACTTGGAGTTTTTAGGTCTGACAAAAAATACACTAATGCTACGCATAGTGTGTAGCATCAGTACAAACTTTTGTCAGACAAGCTAGGTTCATAGAGTTTACAACAGAGCAAATTGCACTAATACTACGCACCCTGCGTGGCATAGTGTGACGCATGACGTGTGAAAGATTGTAGGTTTTCCCACTTCGGCTCAAAGAGGGTACTTTCGTCCAGGTTCGTTCCTACTTGGTATAAATATAGTGGAAACACGTTTTTGTGAGGACTTTTGACATACTTTCGACCTAAGGAAGCTAAGGAGGAGTTGGAAGAACACAAGCACAAGGATTTCATCATTCCTTCCTCACTCAAGACCCGAGTCTGGATCGAATCTATGTTTTTCTATACTTTAATTATATTTGTGATGAATTTCTCCATGTCTATGGAGTAGTTACCTTTAGGGTTTGATGGATTTGGTGTACTGATGATTGTTTGTGGGTTATAACTCTATTTTTATGTATTGAATCGTTCTGAATTTAATTGTTGCATCTATATTCACTAGTTCATGTAATCGAGAGAGGCATAACTTTTGTATCTTTGCATTATATTGCTGGTTGAGTTCATATATTCTTCTAAGTAATTGAAAGAGGCTAGTTGAATCACTGGTTAAACCTAGTCAAGGGAATAATCGAAAGAGGTTTTTCTAAAGACCAATCCACTACGCATTCTTGCATATCTTCATAGTGCTTAATTTGGTTCGTCTCATGAGGTTAAGACTTAATCGAGAGAGGATTTTCTGCTGAATCTTTGAACTAATAATTGAGTAAATTCGAGAGACTCACTTGAACATTAAAGTGAATTATCTAGAGTTAGATCCCGAACAATTATCTTGCACCTATCCTATTAAAACCCTACCTTCTCCCACTGATAACCTTAGTTGCTTATTCCTTGTCTCGATAGTCCCTAGTCAATAGCTTTAGATTCTTAGTTAATTTTAATTCTTAATAATATAAATCTTAACTATTGATCCACCTGGATAGCAATCAAGCTAGAAACTATGAGAATATTGTTTAAATCCAATCCATGTGGATACGATATTATACTATACTATCTTTGATTAGCGAGCATAATTTTTTGTGCTCATCAAATTTTGGCGCCATTGCCGGGGATTGGCAATCAATATTGTTCAAAATAGTATTTGGTGCTAATTGGAAAATTTATTTTTATTTTATTCTTCACGGGTTTCTTTTTTGTGTGTAGGCAACAGGTTAAGTTCGTGGTGTACGAGTCAATCTTCTTCAAAAGAAGTAATACCCTACAAACCGGAGTTAGAAAAGCACCTGCGACAACTGAGAAAAGAGAAAGAGTTTACCGGAAAGTTCTTGGGGCAACCTTTAACCCAAGAACACATGGCTAATAACGGTGAAGACGAGGTAGATTTGGCTGCAAGAGAGGCAGCACAGCAGAGAGAAGAAGTTGCAAGGATAGCAGCTGAGGCAGCCCGTAGAGCTGATGATGAGACCGTCGACGATGATGGGGGTCGAAGATTCAATCTGAATTGACCCTTGATTGAAGATCAGTTCGAGAATGCAGTACCTAGGCTTGGTAGAGAATTTGGGTGATTACGCCAGACCAGACTACAATCAGGGACTGTCTAGTGTCAGACCTCTACCAGTAGCAGCAAATAACTTCGAGTTGAAACAAGGCTTGCTTCAAACTCCAGACTAACTGTGTCTTCAGAGGGAAGGTGAATGAAGATCCTAACACTCATTTTATGGATTTTGAGAAAATCATGAATACCTTCCAGTACAATGGAGTGTCAAAAAATGCAGTATACTTAGGGCATTCCCCTTTTCACTGAAGGATGACGCGAAGCACCGACTTTGTAGCTTACCAACGGGGTCGATAAGGACATGGGAAGATATGACTAGAAAGTTTATTGACAAATACTTCTCAGGTGCAAAAATAGTGAAGTTTAGGAGGGAAAATCACAACTTTTGCCAGACGGACACCGAAACAGTTTTTGAGGCTTGGGAAAGATTCAAGGAGATGGTGGGGAAGTGTCAGCATAATGGGGATTGAATTGTGGATGCAACTCCAAGAATTTTGGGATGGACTGACACCTCCCTCACGACGAACTCTAAACACTGCAGTTGGAGGTCCTTTAATGAAGAAGACTCCTAAGGAGATTGTGGCAATACTTGATGAGCTCTGTAAAGATGCTAACCGGTGGCCTTCTAAGAGCAATGATAGAAGCAAATCAGTCGGGATTCATCAAGTAGATTCCAATACAGCGGTGCAAGCCTAATAGATTCCATGGCTAAAGAGATAAGAAAGCTGACCTTATCTAAGGTCCAGAGTCAACCATCACCAGTTTGTGATTTCTGTGGAATGGGTCATCCAACGCATGAGTGTCAAGCCGTAGCTGCAGATGAATTTTGGTAAATGCTGTGGGAAGTTTTGATTGAGGCAACTACCAGAGTGGTAATAGTTTCAATCCTATGGGACAGAGGCACCCAGGCTTTTCGTGGAACTCACCAAATGGTAGCCTGAACTTATGGTAGCAAAGTAAGTCTAGGCTCCAGGGACAAAGAGCTCCAGGTTTTCAAAATCAGCAGAGGCAGCAGTATCAGCCTCCACAGTCTAATCAGTCTAGCATGGAAGATATAATGAAGGCCTTCATTATCAAGACAGATGAGAGGCTTGACGCCTATGGTGCAGCTATTAAAGAACTGAGCATATCTTTTCGAAACGTAGAAAGACAGGTTGGGAAATTAGCTACTCTAATATCTGAGAGGGTCCCAGGAATTCTCCCGGCTGATACAAAAAGAAATCCCAGAGAAACAGTGAATGCTGTAACGTCGAGAAGTGGGCAAGTGTTGAAAGATCTCACCACAATCAAAAAGATATGAGACGTGAAAAAGAAAAGTGGGGAGCAACTGAAAAGTGATGTTGATAAGAAGAAGAAAGGCTAGATGGAAGCTGAGAAAAAGAAGAAGGAAGAAAACTTGAGAAGGGAGGAACCTGAGGAGAGCAAGCATATTCCTGCCCTACATTTTTCCCAAAAGCTAAGTAGAGAAAAGCTGGACAAACAGTTTGAGAGATTTCTAGATGTGTTGAAACAGGTTCATATAAACTTACTATTCACAGAAGTGCTCTCACAGATGCCTGCTTATGCTAAATTCTTGAAAGAGATCCTTACGAAGAAGAGGAAAATAGATGAGACCTCAGTGGTCAAGCTCACTGAGCATCGTAGTGCGATATTGCAAAATAATAAACTCCCACAAAAGTGTCGAGATCCAGGGAGTTTTACTATACCTTGCTCTTTAGGAACTATTAATTTTGATAAATCTTTATTTGATTTTGGTGCTTCAATTAATTTAATGACTCTATCTATCTATAAGAAACTGGAGATTGAGATTGGAGAGATAAGGTCTGTACCCATATCTTTGCAGCTGGCAGACCAAACGACTATAACACCCGAGGAGATAGTGGAAGATGTGTTAGTTCGGGATAAGTTCGTATTTCCTGTGGGTTTTATAGTGGTATTTTGGAGGAAAAAAAGGAGGTCTCTCACATCCTAGGAAGACCATTCTTAGCAACGGGTAGAGCTATATTAGATATACACGAGAGAAAACTCATGCTTAGAGTTGGTGAGAAGACTGTGACTTTTAAGATGGATGTAGAAAAGGAGGCAAAAAAGGACAAACCAAATGCGAGTGTTGAGTGGAAGTTAAAGGGCTCGAAAGAGAAGGCTGCAGTGAGCGAGAAAGGTAAGTGTGGGGTGTATCCAAAAAAGGCCGAGAAGAAGCTGTCTGCATGGATATGTGCATTAGTTCGGGCGCGAGGAATGGAGCCCGACTTCAACTCAGATTCTGACTAGATGTTCATGAAATTTTTTTTATCTTATGCTTTTTAATTGTGTGCCATGAGGACATGCCAAAACATAAAGTATGAGGTGGGAGATATTTGTATGTATGTATGTATGTATGTATGTATGTATGTATGTATGTATGTATGTATGTATGTATGTATGTATGTGTGTATATTAGTTTTCTCTTTTTGTTAGTTGTAGGAGTTAGAGATAGAAAAGTTGAAAAAAAAATTTCAAGTTTTTGATTTTTCCCGACGATGGATATCATCGACAAGTTTCTTGACAAAATTCGAAGGAAAAAGGACAAAAAGAATTTCATTTGGTTTGTTTTATTATTTTTCGTAGGTAGTGTAATAACTTTCCATTGGTTTTTCTTTATGCTGCGGTTCTTTTCCAAGGGTTTTGTTTGAACCGGGTGTAGTTAGTTTTTCTTTTGTTAGGAATAAGGAAGTCGTATGCTGGTGTTAAATGGAGATAACTGCTCTTGACCTTGTTGTGCCTTGAGAGTAGTAAATGTCTTAATTGTGACACCTAGGCTCAGTTCTTGACTCATAGATAAGTGCCTTAAATTGTATGATCTTAACTTTGCTTAACGGCTTTGACTAGAGAATCTTGATGAGTCTGATCTTGAGTGAGTTATGTGCCAATGTATGTGTGAGTCTTTGTGTTATTCTGTGCATTGCATTTGATGCCTAGAACTTGCCCCGTGTGTTTGCAAAGCGAAATAGTAGTTTTATTCAGTCTTTGAAGTGATATAGGCGTTTCTTTGTTGAGCTAGTATATGCTTTTACATACCTAATTGTTACGTATCTTAGTTAACCCCTTTGAGCCTGTAATCTTTTTTCTTTGGTAACCACATTACAAGCCTTACCCATTTGTTTGGATTGACCATCTATTTAAACCTTTTACCTCTCGTGAGCACTTAAATTTGTTATGAACTTTGTAAAGGTAAAGGGGGGGGGGGGGTGTTGGTTTGGCTTTTGGGTGGAACAATTGAAATAGGAGAAAGGTGCATTGTTTTGAAAAAAGTAAGAGCCACTTGAATTGAAAAAGAAAAGAAAAAAAAAAGTAGTTGTATTGTTGTGAAAACTATTCCTTGATAGTGGTAACTCTTGATGTATTTGTGCTTAAAAAAGTTGGGAGTTGACGTATATTAACGTGAAGGTGGAGTTTTGATTTGACATAAGTGTGGGGTGTTAATTGCTAATGTATATGTATTAATATGCTTATGGAGGTGTAGTCACTATATCTAAATGTATCCTACCCATCCCGCAGCCTACATTACAACCAAATAAAGTGTTACTTGATCGTTGACTGAATGAGCTCAATTAGTAGAATATTACACTACGAGCAAGCCTATAGTACATCTCTTGTGGCATATGAATGTTATTTCTGAGAATGAGTGAATTCTTTCTATATTGATTTCCTAATTGTTCTTAATTTTCGTTGTGTATGGAACTACTCTTTATTGTTATGTGAGGGCACTCGATTCCCGAAGGAAAGGTAATGTCGTTGACCTCTGTATTAGACTAAGTAAGTAGGTTGTGAAAAATGCATGGTGCGTTTGAGTCAAATCATGAGGCAAGGATGTTATGTTCGAGTGCTTAGTTTATTCTAAATATTCTTGGTATGATGAGTTAGGAGAGTTGTGTAAAAAGGTCGAGTCTATGTGAAGTGTAGTTTGATTGCTCGAGGACGAGCAATGGTTTAAGTGTGGGTTGTTGATGGTAGGCTATAATTCCGTATTTTAGTCGCTTCTTGCACTCTAATTCACTGCTCTTTACTTGTGTTTGAGCTTTAATAGGTATGTTTTGCACTGATTGTGTGTTTTAAACTTTGTAGGAGAACCAGTTTCATAAAGAGCTTTATGTGTCTGTTTTTATTTCTAGTTCAAAGTGTAATAGGCGCTTTGAGTTGTACCTTTCGACTTTTATTAGAAGTAACTGTACTAGGTACTTGAGTTGTTATATTAAAGTTAGAGTTAACTTAATGTAGTCGCAACAACCTCCGGTGTATTTCCACAAGGGCTAGAGTTTGATCCTTAGGTTTGTAAGAGATTTGTAAATTTTATTTTTGGCTTAGAGTTTAGTGAATTGTTTGGGGAAAATCCTACTAGGTAGTAGGTCATGGTTTTTGCACCTTTGGGCTGAGTATTTTTCACCTAAAATTATTGTGTTCTTTACTTTCTGGATTACTTTATTCCGCAACTATATTCTAAGAAACACATTCCTTCAATAATTTAGTGAACGCGAAAATTGGGCACCACACAAATCACCCTCCTCTTGTGTGACATTGAATTATAATATATTAATTAGTATCATAGCGGATTATCTTTGAAGAGGCTAACATCTTAGGAATAAGATTGAAATGAGTGCACCACCTGAAAACTGTGAAGGAAAATCCACCACTAGGCCACCACTGTTCAACGAACACTACTATTCATAGTGGAATGAGAGGATAAAAGATCACTTGTAGGCCGAGGATTATGAGTTATGAGACATAGTCACTGATGGTCCTTTACCAACACACAAGAAGAATGATAAAACTGAGGATGTCCCAAAAGAAAGAGTTGACTATAATCTTGAAGATCTTAAGAAGTGAGAGAAAAATGCTAAAACCAAGAAATAACTTATTTGTAGACTTGGTCCTGATATGTACAACAGTATCCAAGGTCGTACAACTTCCTAACAAATGTGGGAGTAAAAATATAATATAGAAAATAGCTAATTCTAAGTCCCTGGCAACGGTGCCAAAAACTTGTTGCGGCCAAACAGACACACAATTCTACGCGGTCGCCAAGTAATAATGTGACCAAAAGTTTGAAGTCGAACCCACGATGACTGGTGATTAACTATTGAATAAATTAGACTATCCTAATTATCTAAACAAGAATTAGACCTAGAAGTATTTGATTCTAAACGAATTAAAATAAAGAAAAACAAATAGTGAACTCTAAACAAAAGGATAGCAGACTTTTATGTTATCAAGGCGATGAAAACGATATAGGGTTATGGGCTATCTAACAATCCTATTGAATTATTCAATTGAATTAACTAATTAATTTATCTGGTTTATTGATTTACAAGGTTAATATTGCTCATAAGAATCTGTCGCTTTCCTACTCGCTTATTCAAGCTAACCCAACGCCTATATGTCTATAGATTTTGAATCAACAAGAATGCATTTATAATTCTCGTATAATAACCAAGTAAGGCAATTAGCATACCTAACCGCGAATCCATTCCCCGATGCCCAGGTTCAAGAACTTGCGCTAAGCAATCCTATGTGCAATATAGAATTCTCACTTTTGAATTCAACTCTAGATTCGTATATAGTATTTAATTGGTGATCAGACAATCAAATAATTAAGCGCAAGATTAAATAAATAAACCAATACGATAACTTAATAGATCTAAATCAATGTTCAAATAATAATAGTCATGAAAGAACCACAACCCTAGAACAAGAAGTTTAGCTCCACATAGACATGGTAGCCAAACAACAAATCATACAAAGAAACATACAAATTTACAAAGTTTGGGAGAAGAAAAGATGAAACCCGGCCTCCACGATGGCTCTGTGCTCTTCCTTGGTCAAAAGTCACTCTAAAAAACATCCTCCTTTCTCTAAAATAGGTTTAGGACCCCTTTTATACGAGTTGGGACCGTGTAGGACCGAAATAATCTTGTCCCCCACGAAATAGGAGACTTCCTGTCACCCAGCGCCGAGGGTACATTGGGAGCTAGCCCTGGCGCTGAATCTAGTGGCCTTTGATGTTGCTTGTTCAATTTTTGTTTTGAATTGTAACTCTTACCTCTTTTTGTCTTCCACTTTGGGAACAAACACCAAAGTGTGTCCCCCCTTTGTCTCCTCTTTTTATCTTTTTATTTTTATTTTTTATTTTCTTTCTTTTTCTTCCGCATTTTATTCAATTTTGTTCCACATCTCTTCATCTTCATACCGCTTTATTCCTGTACAGTTAAAGTATTATATTAAGTATATAAATAATATAATTAATACTCATAAGATAATTAAAAGTACTAGAATGTGAGACAATAATGGTTAAATATATGCATTTGTTAGCCGAACATCAGTAGCCCATGAAGGAATAAGTCAAGTGAAAAGATCAAGTGGTACATTGCTATTTTCATAATATGAAAACTTCTTTATGAAGGATAGTGAATCTATTTAGCAAATGTACACTAGATTAACTACCTTGACCAATGAGTTAAGGCCACTTGGAAGCACTCTCATTGAAGAAGAAAGGGTTAAAAAAATCTTAACTAGGCATACCGGCCACTTGGGAGAGTAAGATCACTACTATATAGGAATCAAAGAATATTGCCACACTTCTGTTGGATGAGTTGATTAGAACCTTAAAAATTATGAATTAGGAAGACAAACAATAAATATGGATGAACCTAAGAAAGAAAAAAGTTTGGCAAAAAAGTAACTGATGGTTCTAATTTGCAAGATGATGAAATGGCCCTGATCACTAAAGACTTCAAGAAACACCTTAGAAGAGGAAAGAGTTCTTCAAGAAATGGAAGCTATAACAAAATCAAGGGAGCAAAAAAGCAGGTGACAGATGGATACATTAAATGTGATAAACAAGATTAGATGATCAAGAACTGTACTATGTGGAAAGTCGAGTGGGAAAAGGAAAGATGTGAAAGAAGGAACATGAAGAAGGAACAAGTTCATGAAAAGAAGAGCTACAACAAAGGGTCATCTAAAACAATGGTTTTTGCTTGGGAAGATAGTATAGATGAGGACTATGATGATGATGATGATGGTGATGAAGATGAACAAGCTCTTATGGCTATTGGAGAATCTGAAGAAGAACATGATGAAGAATCTAAGGTAAACTTTCTGGACCTAAAAAATAAAATAAAATTCCTTTCTAAAGATAGACTATTAGAACTATTGCCAACTTTTATTAATGAATTTGAGAATGTAAGCTCCAAAAAAGAACAACTGTTAAAAGAGTTTGAAATTTTAGAAGCAGAGTGCAAAAACCTAGAAATAAAAGATTGTAAAACTAAAAAGGAGAAAAACTATTTTGAAGAACCAGGTTCATGCCTTGATACAACTATTCTAGAACTTAGATTTGAAAATCTGAAGTTAAAGTTTGGGACAGGTAAAGGGATAGTCAGTGGTGTACAACTCAAACTAGAGGATGACTTAAGAAAGGTTAAACATGAGCATACAAAAAGGAAGAAAAGGTAAGAGTTTTGGAAGAGACTTGACAAAAGTCAAAAATAAATTTGATAGAATATGTAAGTGAAACAGGTCCTCCAATGAACTTTCTTGACTGCAGGAACATCATAATAGCAACAGAGAAGGACTTGGCTTTGGGAACTACGACCCGATCAGTTGTTTCAAGCATTGGCATTCCGTTCGGTAGTCTGAAACTTCGAGTAGCTTCATTTGATGAATACGACTTTCATGTATGATCGGATTTGGTTTTTCTGTGGTTCCAGACTGATTTGGAAGAATGACTCTCGATTTGGAAGCTTTAAGTTAAAAGAGCTAACCAAGATTTAACTTTTGTGTAAACAATATCAGATTTGTGTTCGAAGGGTTCCAATAGGTTCTCATGGTAATGTTGGACTTAGTCATTTGATCGGATTTTAATTTGGAGGTCCCTAGGTTGATTTGACTCTTTTTGACGAAAGTTGGCTTAAAGGTTTAGAAATTTCCTAAGTTTGACAATCGGTTGCCTTTGTGGCTATCGGGTTCAGATTTTGGTTTTGGGACCTGGAATATGTCCGTTTTGTTATTTGGAACTTGTGTGCGAATTGGTATCATTCCAAGTTGGTGTGGTAGGAATCAGACGCTTGGTGTGATTTTAGAAGTTCTTGAGTATCATGGTGAATTCGATGCGTTTTGGTGTTCGATTCGTGGTTCTGGATGTTATTCTGGTGTTTTGAGCTCTTGAGCGAGTTCATATGATGTTTATAAACCTGCGTGGATGTTTGGTGTGGAGTCCCAGGGCTCGGGTGAGTTTAAGAGTGTTTTGGGCTTGCTCCAAATTTTCTGGTGCTGCAGACCTCGCATTTGCGATGGCCGCATTTCGATAGATTTATCGCATTTATGATGGGGGCTACCAGGAGAAAGGCCTCGCATTGCGAGGAAGAAGGTCACATTTCTGATGGAGGCTAAGGCAGCTGGACTTCGTAGTTGCGAAGTATATTGTCGCATTTGCGACATTTCTTGGGGCAGACAAGGTTTGCTTTTGCGATTCGTGTGTCGTATTTGCAGGGGGTCGCATTTGAAAACCTTAGATTGCAAATGCGACATCTACAACTGAGCATATAGTTGATGTCACGACCCAAATCCCAAACCCGGTCGTGATGGCGTCTCTCGTGAAGACAAGGCCAGCCGATTAAAACTAAACTCATTTTAAGCAGTTATTGCAGTAGTTACATATTTTAATAACAGCAAATTTACGGAAATATAGTTAACCATCCTGACAACAGCCCAAAACGGGGTGTCACAATGTCATGAGCAACTAATAAAATCCTAATAATAAGATTACTATTACAATATCTCTGGCACAATTGTTTGAAGAAAGTGAAAACAACAAGATAAAAGAGAATACGGGGCTGCGGACGCTAACAGCTACCTCGTAGTCTTTGAATCACCGCTTTGACAGTCATAGTCAATGCCTTGGAGCGGAATCAATAATGCCTGAATCTGCACATATGGTGCAGGGAGTAATGTGAGTACTTCCAACTCAGTGAGTAATAATCATAAATAATGGCGGAAAGCAGAAACCACACACAAGCACAAGGCAATCTATATTGAAGCAATAAAACATCATTAAAACAGTAAATCGGTGAGAATCAAGTAGAAACTCCTTTCAACAGGTGAAACATGTAAGTCTTTCAAGTAATAACGTCAAGTAAAAGAAAACATTTAAAACCGCCCCTCGGGCTCAGTATCTTTTAAAAATGCGCCCCTCGGGCTATATCATAAAAACAGTATCAGCCCCTCGGGCATATCACATGGTACAACATCGGCCCCTCGGGCTCATCACATCACAATATCAGCCCCTTGGGCTATATATCACATCACAACGGGTACCCTGCGCTCACTGAGGGTGTACAGACTCTGGGAGGGGCCCCTTACGGCCCAAGCGCTATATCATATCTCGTGGCGGCGTGCCACCCGATCCGATTATATCATATCTCGTGGCGGCGTTCCACCCGATCCCATTTACATCATATCTTGTGGTAGGCGTACCACCCGATCCCATTATATCTCGTGGCGGCGTGCCACCCGATCCCATTATATCTCGTGGCGGCGTGCCACCCGATCTCTTTTTCATCATTTAAAAATGTCATTTAAATCTCAAAACTGAGTAAAAGTGGCTGAGTCGTAAAACAGTGGAAAACAACATGACTGAGTTCAAGTATTGAATCTAAATAGTGAGGAAACAGTGATAAATACCCCCGAAGGGTTCACATAACCGGCACGAAGTCCAAATATGGCAATCAGCCCAAATCATGATGATATCAAATAAGTTTCAATCAAATATGTAGTAAAAATCATCAATCGGGACGGACCAAGTCACAATCCCCAGTGGTAAACGACCCCACGCTCATCATCGAGCACGTGACTCACCTCAATATAGCACTACGATATGCAAATCCAGGGTTTCAAACCCTCAAAACATCATTTACAATCACTACTCACCTCAAACCGGCTAAACCTCGAGCCCATGACGCCTTTGCCCTTCGAATTGTCCTCCACGTGCATCGAATCTATCCAAAATTAGAACTAATATGTCATAATATGCAGGGGTAACAAAGCCCACGCGAAAACAGTCAATAAATACTAAGAAACTCCCGAAATTAGCAAAATCCGAGCCCCGGGCCCACTTCTCAAAACTTAGAACTTCCCACATTAACGGGTTCCTTATCTCTCCACGGGTTCAACCATACAAAAATTGTCGAATTCCGACATCGGTTCGACCCCCAAGTCTAAAAATCTAAACTTAAGGGTTTTCCACAATTTTCTCTAACTTAAATCACCAATTACATACTAGAATGGCAATAGATTTGGGTAATTTGACCAAGATTGAGTTAGGAACACTTACCCCGATGTTTCCCTTGAAAATCTTCCAAAAATCCCTTCAAGATTAGTCGCAATCCAAGTTCTATGGCTCCAACTATATTCAAGATGGCCAAACTCCTTCTTTTAAGAATTTACCCAAGAAAATCTCCTTTGGATATAGTTTTGAGGTTGATTTGCTGTGATTTTATGGTGTTTGGAGGTGTTCCTCTTCGTGCATAACGAAAATAGGTTTTGTATGGCAAATGGGTACTGATTTCTATTTATAACGGGGTCAAAAATCGAGACAAAAACGCCCCTGTTAGGCCTAAAATGCGATCGCATTCTCTACCGCATTCTTGTCGTTAATTTTTGCCCAAAACATTGTCTTGTTCTGCGATTTCAATGTAAGATCTGCGGTCCGCATGTTAGAAATGCGACTGCATTTCCTACCACATTTCTGACATGAACTTTGCCCAGAAATCTGGCTGAGTTTGCGATCTCTTTGAGAGATATGCGGTCCGCATTTGAGAAATGCGACCGCATTCTCGGCATCTGGTTTTTCTGCAAGTTTTTCTTTCCAACGATGAAATAGTCCGTTTAACCACCCAAAACTCACCCGAGGCCACTTGAACCTCATCCAAAACATGCCAACATATCCCATAACATTATTCGAACTTATTCCAACCTTCGGAATGCTCAAAACAACCTCTCAACGCCAAATTCGCGTCGGATTCAAGCCTAAGGATTTCAAAATCCTCTAAATCGCTCTTTTGATCTAAACCCAACCAAACCACGTCCGAATGACCTGAAATTTTGCACACAAGTCCTAATTCCCATATCGAAGCTGCAGCAACTGTCGGAATTCCATTCTGACCCTCGGATCAAAATCTCGCCTATCAACCGGAAATCGCCAAAATTCTAACTTCACCAATTCAAGCCTAATTCTACACCAGACCTCCAAAACCAATTCCGATCACGATCCCAAGTCATAAATCACGTCCCGAAATTAACCGAATCGTCGGAATTCACATCCGAGCCCTCTAACTCATAAGTCAACATCCGGTTGACTTTTACAACTTAAACCTTCTTGAAAGAGACTAAGTGTCTCACTTCTTACCAAATCCCCTCCGCACTCAAACTACTCAACGTGATTACCTAAAACACGGCTAACGAAGCATAACAAAGCAGAAACAGGGAAAACGGAGCGGTAACTCATGAGACGACTGGCTGGGTCGTCACAGCTGAGATCCAGGACTTAGTCTGAATATATCACATTTTGAGCCCTAGACTCGGTGGAGGCGTTTCAGAGGAGATTTTCACACATAAATATTAGGTAAGTGATTTTAACTCAATTTTGATATTTTAATTTGATTTCTTATGGATTTTAACATTATAATCATGAAAATTGAAGGAAAATTTTGAGATTTGTGACTATATTATAAAAAATAAAAATTTTAGATTTGAGAGTCGATTTGACCTTGGTATTGAAAACTAATCATACATTTAGAATTGTTGGGTTATGAATAGTCGAGATCAACCCCTCGACTCGAGTTTTGACCAGGTGAGCTCGGGGTTGACTTTTGTTGACTTTTGGGAATTGGGTAAGGATTGCTACTTCATTAATTTAAATTAATTCATTTTGCATTGTTTGATGTTATCGAGTCATTTTTGGCTAGATTTGAGCGTGACAGAGGTGATTTCTAAGGGAAAGGTTATTTTTGAGTATCATTTTGGCTTGTTTGAGGTAAGTGTCTTGCCAGCTTTGGTTTACGAAAATTTTCCTACTAATTGATATTTGTTTACTACATGCGTGGGTGATGTATATATGTGGTGACGAGCATATATATATATATATATATATATATATATATATATATATATATACACACACACACATATATATATATATATATGTTCCATGGATATTCATGCTTGAGGTAGATTCTTGATTACTCTATGCCTTATTTGAATGTGTTTTTTCCTTGATTCTGTGTACTATTAAACTAATCGACTTCGTGAGTACTATAAACCATGATAGAGGAATGTTGAGGCCTTTGGTGTCTTAAGTTAAACATGATGAGCAAATCTTGAGACTTATGCCATATTTGCCTCGAAGATAGATACACGTAGGTTATGAACACACATCCGGACTTGTTCTTGTAATGTGCCTTGATTGGGACATGAAAACTCTATGATACATTTCTGATCCTCTATATGACTACATGAACTTGATCTAACAATAGTCATGCTTTATCCTCACTTTTGTTATTATCATGTCCTTGTGCACTTTATTGATGAGTTATGAGGATGTGCCTTGATGATAAATTGTTATCTTGCATTGTTGTGATAACTGTGGCACATATGGACATGTTGTGCCGATTGATTATAGATGCACATACGGTGAAATAAGGGAGGCATTTCATTTGTGATGCGCATGTGGCGAGATAAGGGTGGCTAGATGCTCATAGGGTGACATAAGGGAGGGAATTCATTGTGATGTACATGCGGCGAGATAAGGGTGGCTTATGTGCATGCGGTGGCATAAGGAAGATAATTCATTGTGATGTGCATGCAGCGACATAAGGGTGACATTGTAGGGATGATAGCCTGGGGGTGTTTTCTATTGATTATGTTTGTGTGGTGGTACAAAAAAAGGAATTCGTGTCTGTGCTTATGACTTCTTTATGTGTGTCATACATTTTTACATGATTTGATGCGTTGTATCTAACAATCCTCTATTAGATAATTGATGATTTGGTTGCCAAGATGGATTTGCCTACTTGGAGTTGATATCTCATATTTTGTTGAGTTGTTGGTAGAATATAGGTATGACGAGATGAGGAAGTTGTCATCATCCATTAATATATTTAATTCTTGATAAGTTTTTCTGAACGTGTTATTTGACAATTGATACGAAATCGGATTATAATGTGGCACGAGATCATTGCCGTGCAAGTGTGATTTATATTGTGTCACGAGATCTTTGCCGTGCAGGTGTGACTAATGTTGTGGCACGAGGCCTTTGCCGTGTGAGGATGATTGATAATGTGGGAACGAGGTACCATATGTGTGAGATTCTATTTGATGACTTGTTATGGAAACTGAGCCTTTACTTGTATTGAATTGTTATCACTTGTTGTGATGGGATTTTAGTTATTGCTTTTCTGCTATACATCATGTTGCCATTCTTTGATATATTGCACAGGTTAGTTGACAAGTTAGAATCTTTTGACTTAAAAGCCATGTCACTACTTATCTGAGGTTAGTCAAGATACTTGCAAGTACATGGGGTTGGTTGTACTAATACTAAACTTTTGCACCTTGCGTGCAGATTCTGGAGCTTGGTAGTTGTGAAGATGAAACTTTGCATTGGAGATGTACCAGATTCATTCTACCTTTTTGTCTATGGTAGCTTAGGATTTCATTTCTGTTTATGTAACTTTCTGTCATGATCCAAAACCAACCCATCGTGATGGCGCCTATCGTGGTACTAGGCAAGCTGATTATTCACACATTTCCAACACTTTAAATCTTTGAAAGATATTAAAATAGTTTAAATAATGGAAAATCTCTTAAAACATGATAGGAAATCAAAACTCAATACCTAAATTCTTCCCAAAACCGGAGTGTCACTGAGTACATGAGCATCTACGAAATGACAAAGTCTAGTACACTGTCTAGAAGTAAAACTGAATAAATAAACAGATAAGGGAGGAGAGTTAAGGTCTGCGAACGACAAGCAGCTACCTCGATGATCTTCGATGGTCTGGCCTCTGCAAATCAACAACCGCCATAACCGAAAGCACCTAGATCTGCACATGAGGTGGAGGGTGTAGCGTGAGTACAACCAACTCAATAAGTAACAATTCTAATATTTGGACTGAAGTAGTGGCGAGTCCAATTATTACGATCCACTTTCAGTGTTTAACAATACATAAAGTTACAGAAAATATGATAATGATATCTCAGATATTTATATTCTACAAATGAAGGTACAAGAATTTAGACATGCTTTCAACATGAACTTAGACATGCTTTCAGATTTCACAATAAAACTTAACACATAACAGAGCAGATCCAGCCCACATGCAAATAAAACAGGGTAGATCCAGTCCGAATGCAAATAAACAGGGCAGATCCAGCCAAAATGTCATAACTGCTAGCATTGCGCCCACTGTGAGTGTACAGACTCCGGAGGGGCTGATCCAGCCTAAGCGCTATAATAAGCCAAATCTTGGCATGAATCAATAAACCTGCTGCGGCATGCAGCCCAATCCCATAAATACCACTCATAATAGGCCCTCAACCTCACTCAGCCAATAACTTCTCCAGTCTCTCGGGCTCACTAGAATCATGAAATTCAGCCCACGAATGATGATATAATATAACAATTGAAGACAACAGAGACTGATACATAATATGCAATCAATAACTATGATTGAGTACAAATTGACAGATTAGGAAATTAGTTCGATAGCCTAAACATGATTTTTAGCATGAATTACAGGTCAAGTGCTCTAACACATAGAGTACAGTAAAGATGTTAAGATAAGATAGCTACACAGTTCGATGGAATCGACTAAATCACAATTCACATGGTGCATGCCTACATTCCCGTCACTTGGCACATGCTTCACCTCACACCGTTCACATAATCACCAAATTTGGGGCTTCATACCCTTAGAACCAAGCTTAGAAGTGTTACTTACCTCAAACTATGCGAAACTCTACTCCAATAAGCCCTTGCCTCACGAAACGACCTCTAAATGCCTCAAATCTAGCCACAAATAGTTCGATACAATCAACACGATCTAAAGGAATCAATTCCATATAAAATTGCTAAACTTTTAATTAAAATTAAAAAATTCCACTCAAAAGCCGGCCTTTGCGCCCACGTCTCGGAATCTAATAAAAGTCACAAAATCCGAAAACCCACTCTGCCACGAGTCCAACCATACTAAATTTACCAAAATCCAACACCAAATCACACCCAAATCCCTAATTTAAACTCTCCAAATCCCTAGCCTCAAACTCCCAAATTACACCTCAAAATCACACAATCTAGGTGGGAAATTCAATGGGGAAACATAATAATTGAATAAACTTAAACACAAGTGACTTACCTCAAGAAACCCCTTGAAAACCCTCTCAAAAATCGCCTTAGACCTAGTTGGAATGTTCAAAAATGAAGAATACCCATGAAACCCTCGATTTAATATTATGCCCAAGCCTTCTCGCTTCTGCGTTCAAAGAATTCGCTTCTCCGGTACCGCTTTTGCAGTCAATCATCCGCATTTGCGGAGGCCACTTAAGGGTTGACCTACCGCTTCTGTGGTCACAAATCCCGCTCCTAAGGGTGCACATCTGCGCACAACTATTCGCTTCTGCGGACCAGTGACTCCAAGGCTCTCTCTGCTTCTGCAATCCTCCACGCGTAGGTGCAAGTCCGCACCTGCGGAAATCCTTCCACATACGTGCTCCAGAGCCCCCAATACAAACTTTGCTTCTACGCTTCCCAGCTGGCACCTGTGACCAAAGTTCCGCATATGCGATTGCACCAGAAGACTTCAGCTACAACAATCTTTCAAACTCCAAATTTGATCCGTTAACCATCCGAACTTCACCTGAGGCCCCTGGGACCTTGACCAAACACACTAACAAGTCCTAAAATATTATACGAACTTAGTCAAACCCTCAAATCACATCAAAAAATATTAAAACACGAATTGCAGCCCAATTCAAGCCTATTGAAACTAAGGGATTCCTATTTCTACAAACGATGCCAAAACCTATCAAATCACGTTCAATTGACCTAAAAGTTTTCACACAAGTCACAATTAACACTACGGACCTAATCCAACTCCCAGAACCCCAATTCAAGCCCGGTAACCACAAAGTCCACTCTCAGTCAAACTTCTAAATTTTCGACTTCTGCCATTTCAAGTCTAAATCAACCACGAACCTCCAAATCACTATCTGGACATGCTCCGAAGTCCAAAATCACTAACACAACTAACAAAAATATCAAAACTCCATTCTAGATTCGTCTACACATAAGTCAACATCCGGTCAACCTTTTCAACTTGAGCTTTCAACCTTGAGACTAAGTGTCTCAATTCATTCTGATACCTCTCCAAACCCAAACGAGCTAACCCAGAAAGTCACATAACAAAATTAAACAGGGAATGAATAGTAAATGGGGTAACGGGGCTAAAACTCTCAAAACGACCAGCCGGATCGTTACACTTTCAAATAAATATTGTATTTATTTATTTTACCAGCTTTGTAAATCTAAATCATAGTGGCTCGTGAATTTTACTACAAGTCCTTGGGATAATTGTAATAAATTCTTTGGCAGCCTTATTGGTAATATCAATGATTTATTTAAATTCTTTGGAGCTGAATGTTGGCCCGTCAAGAAGTCCCATGTCTAGAAGATGAGCGTAGCTGAAATGAGGATGCTGAGATGGATGTGTGCACATAACAAGAAAGACAAGATCAGAAATGAAGTTAGTAGGGACAAGGTGGGAGTGGCATCCGTGGAAGCCAAGTTGCGGGAATCGAGGCTGCGATGGTTTGGGCATATGAGAAGGAGAGACATAGATGCCCCGGTTTGGAGGTGTGAGAGGTTGACCATGGCGGGCTTGAGGAATGGTAGGGGTAGGCCAAAGAAGTATTGGGGAGAGGTTATTAGGCAGGACATGTCGGTGCTTCACCTAACCGAGGACATGTCTAACAATAGCATGGTGTGGAGGTCGAGGATTAAGGTAGTAGGTTGACAGGTAGTTGTGGGTTTCTCCTAGGTTTACCAATAGTACTAGTATCATTCTTGTTGTTGGTTGAAAGTTACTTCCTTTTAGTTTGTTATTAATTGTGGTACTTAGCAACCTCGTCCATTGATTTTGAAAGTTGCTACTAGAAATTGTTGCTCCCTGATTATTACTATTTGATGCTACTCTTTCTCCCTTTTACTGGAAATTGTTGCTCCCTGATTGTTACTATCTGATACTACTTTTTCTCCTCTTTTTCTTATCGTCTTTTGTCTCCCTCGTCTTTTTTTCTCCCCCCTCTTTCTTCTGCTTCTTTTTTTCCTTTTCTTATTTTCCACCTTATCTTGTGTCGAGGGTCTATTGGAAATGGCCTATCTACCTCTCCAGGTAGGGGTAAGATTTACATACACACTAACCTCCCCAGACAGCACTTGTGGGACTATATTGGGTATGTTATTGTTGTTTGATTTCTCATTGTATTAGTAACTTATACAATTTGGCACATAGCAAGCTGGATTAGGTGCCATCATGATACTGATGGGATTTTGGATCGTGACAACTCTGCACCCAATGGATCCCAAAAACAAGTACCTAATAATTTTTGAGAATAAAATTTGTACTTACTATGATGTCACGCCCCAAACCTAGGGACGCGTGGCTGACACTTGGTTCCATATTTGGCCCTAGCGTATTACTCTGTAGTTGTGAACTTTGGAGGATAACCCTCAACTTAGGCCAACGAGGCCTACCTACGAGCTGACAATAACAATCAAGGTTGACGAGGCCACCATGGATGTCTACAACCAGCAATACCAAACTAACATGTACACAGGGCTGGCAAGGCCACAATATTGACATACAAAATATACAGGACTCATCTACAAGCCTCTAGAGATAACTGAACTATATCATTGTCGGGACAAGGCCTCGACCTACCCATAAAACCTGTATATATAAATGGGACTCCAAGGTCTAGATTTGGTAACTCTAAGGAAGTGGAGCTTACCAACCAAGCTGATGGTCGACTCTGTCTACTGGGAAGATCTATCCAGTTGTCTATCAGAACCTTCAAGCATGAAATACAGCGTCCCCAGCAAAAGGGACGTCAATGCGAATAATGTAATGAGTATGCGAGGCATAAAAATCAGTATCTAAAAGACATGAAAGAAACATGAAGTTAAGAACTCAACCTGTAAGTCTGAATAGCTCTGTGAATCATGAAACATTTATAATGTCATATCATGCATACATAACATCATTAAGCCTTTGAGTGCATCCCATCATATCATCTCAGCCTCAATGGGCGAAATCATCAACGTCTGCCAACTGATCAGGTTGTGGTGCGTATATAACACCATAACCTTTTCCCATACCCCATATGTATATAATATACGCGTATATAACTCCATCTGGTCATGGGTCAATATACATGTATAAATGGATGCAATGTATAATGAAGTAAGTCAATAAGATCTCTCAGAATGTCACAAGATCAATATGCATTCGGTTAATATCACAAATAAACTTTATTAACTTACATATTTTCTAAAACCCATGAACAAATGATATGATAATAGGACATATGGGAAATCAAGAACATAGGCAACCCAAGTACTTCAAAGAATAGAGTCATTTGTGAAAGTTGCATGTATGCTCGTTTCGTTGTATCATATGGATCAATGCTAAAAGGAAAGAAGGGATAGCCTTACCATACCTTATCAACAAAGTTACAACTGTTGCACAAGTCCTCGCACCTCTTACGGATGGTAATCTATATCATACGAAGGATTGGTATCAATATCGACTTCATATTCTATAGGAAAGATCATTTAGTCATTTTATTGAACAACTTGTGCATAACTTCATAGGGTCTTTTATAGCTCCAATTCAACATGTTCTAACACAATGATCTTCATCTTCACTTCCCCTAATCGTCACCATGATATCCATACCTTTTCAATTCCATTTGGTATCTTAAAAAATGTAAAAAATGCCCACACAACATAGCTCAACTTCAAGTTTCATAGTTACTAGTTTCTTCAAGAATCCTCCAACAAAATTCAACCCAACACTTGTACAAACTTAAGATTAGGTTATAGAAGATGAAACTTACCTCAATTATACCAAGAACCCTCTGTTCTTTAACTTACTTCAACACCAAGCAACTTCCTAAGTCATCACAACGAGAAGGAAAGGCAGTTAATGGTAACCACGATATTCTTTACATCGAACTTGCGTGGTTTATCTTTGGATTTACTCTAGGATCATGGGGGAACCATTGCAGAGCATCTAGGAGGGTTTAGGAACTGTTTTGGTCGAGAAAAATGAGTTAAAATGACTTATAAGTGTCTTATATACAAGCTGAAGTTTTACACCAACTTTGTGGGTCTCAAGGGAGCTGCTTGCATAGTCTTGCGAAAATGACAATATCTCTCTATTCTGATGTTGTATCGACAAACGGTTTAATATGTTAGAAATTAGACTTGTAGATATTCCATTTGGTAGGTGAATCACCCCATAATTCAAAGTATATTGTGAGAAAAGCCTAGCTACATGTGACCTAATTTTCAGCACATTTATGAATGTAACTTGTGATGAACTTTGCCAACGTTTGTTCCACAACTCGCTTGACTTCAAAGCATAACACATGACTATCATACAACTAAAATAACTCATAAAATAACCTCCTTATCATGTTAATCACCCCAGTCTCACCCCAAAAATACACGTTATAACACTCCCAACTAGTCGACTTTCGACGAAACTTATTTTCTTCAATTGGTTTAGCTTCTAAGTCTTCCAACCCTCTTGGTACTTGTTATCCATGATCATTAATATTTGTAAACTCCAAAGTGACATTATTAACTTACTTTATGTACTTTCAAAGATGATCTCGTTTCTGAGCTTACATCAATTGACTTACGATGTACTTTTACGTAAGAAAACTTGAGGTGTAACATTATTCCCCCTTTTGGAACATTCGTCCTCGAATGTTGACTGATGCGCTCATTGGTCCCATAACTAGATAGCTGTTGCCCATAGTACTGTTCTTGCCATCCAAGCAATTGTTCTGTGAATAAATCCAACGGCCAGGGCATTCCCCCCTTTAGGCCTCTTTCTTACACCACGACTTGTGGTTGGAATTCTTCCAATCTTGTAACTGTTCCTACCTTCTGTCATGCAGCCTGTACGACTCTATCCTTGTATTTGAACCTATGCTATCTTCTCTCCTTTTTCCTGCAGCTTTTAGCCAATCTCTAGGCCTCACTTTGTGAACATATGTAGTACTATGACAAGTTGTCCCTCTGGGCATCTGTAGGTGTACTAAAGTTATTCACTCGGTACTTTGTCAAACTTACGACTATTGCTATATTTTGTTTCATAGACTCGGTTAACTATCCTAATAGCTTTACTGCATCTGGGTAGGTCATACTATATCATAACTCTTACTATGGTTTTATTATTATCGAGGTATGCTACCCAACTCCAGGTTACTCTCTCATTGCTTATCCTACATGTATAAATCTAAGCCCTTTAATGCTTCCTAATTACTGTTCATATTAAGAATGACAACCTAATCTCATCTTATACTTTGGAACTTTTATCCATCTATTGGTGATTCATCTCAATGTTTATCTATAATCTACCAATAATAACTTGAAACCTCTTACGTAACATATTGTCACTAGGGCTCATGTCTCATGGGGGAACATCTGAAGTGATTTGCCTAATCCACCTAGGGGCGGTACTATACTTCAATAACCGTATTTCATGGCATCCCAAAGTGGTTCATCTTATGGGGGTATTCTAATCCCGCGCAATTCATGAAATCCCTTCTCTATGAATCATTACTCAATCGAAGGCCTAAACGTCATCTCTTATCATTTATCACAATTACACTTTCATTCTACTACCAGAGCAACATTCCATCTCTTCTAAATGCTCCTAATCTTAGACTCCTCTGAGTTTATTCAGGCTATACTAAGCTTTCTATGACTTACAGAAACCATCTGCTCTCTTGTTTTTATGGGCTTAATCTTGAGGCTTACTTATTCTCATCATCTTCTCACTTACCCTTTATTATCCTTACTCTTGTCTTCCTAAAAACTTGTCGCTCTACCATACCTTAGCTTGTGACCTACATATATCTATTTTTACTACTCGCAACCTTTCTTTAACTTGCTTGCACCATAGATTTCCTTATGTTATTCTAGAACGTCAAGCGAGACATCACATCATCTCTAACTCTTCTTTACTCTCTTAACTAGATCTCTCGGTACTTGGAAACCATAGGCTAGAAGATATTCCACTGATAAGACCCCTATCATTTCTGGATACTGAATGCAAGTGCTTCTAGCCCTCTATCTGAAGAATGGACTATTCGAAACCTTCTGCACTTGAGTATCTCGTATCTTCTTCACCTTTACCTTACTTACCTTAAAATCTCACATCGTATTTCTTATCTCTTTCATAACCTCCCTTACACATAGGTACAATTCACATCCTCAACTTGAGCTCCACTATAATACTTGCACCTCTAGTGCATACACAATCCGGTGGGAGCTTCATACTGACTTCTTATGAGGCTGGTACTCTTCTAACTAACTTTATCATAGAGCCGTTATAAATGTAGCTGTTGTACTATCTCTCTTATACCTCTGATATTAAGGGTGATTTTGTAATGTTCTCAATCACAATTTCTATAATTATGCGGGTCCAACAATCTGACTCCTGATTTACTTAACTGATGTAACTCTTTAGTTTACTCTTCTCTCTCAGCCTTTATGTGGGCGTAAGCTATCTTCCGATCTACGACTCAAGGTATTAGTTATTACTTTAGCCTTTCATTGATGCTATGGAATATCCATGATATAATCTTCTAACAATTTATTCCTTTGTTCGTGACCTGGACTCAATTCCTTCTTTTAACTTATACTGGAGTCTTCTACGGCTGTATGAATGTCAACATATATGCTGCATGGATAATACTCTGAAATCTTAAGTGCGTTCATAATGTAACTAACTCTGGGTCATTGATCGAATAATTCCTTTCATTCCTTCTCAACTTTGTTTAAACGTAAGCAATTACTTTTCCTGGTCTTTCTGCCACTTGTTGCGTGAATACTTGGCTTATCTAAGTTCCCACGCATGCCAGAATTTTTTTGCAACTCATATGATCTCAAATATTACCTTTAATTTTACTTCCCTTTCATTAGCCATGATAGGTGCCACTTTCTTATGGAGTGCATACAATATTGTAGTGAGACTGCTGTTTCAAGACCATTTCTTCTTCAAGTTACTATGCTTAGGTTGAAGCCTTCTTCCTTATTTCCTTATCTAGTCTTTTGTTGTAGTACTTAGGGGAGACCCTGTGACTCCTGTAAAGCTGCGAGATTATTACATCGTATACCCGAAGGAGTTTTTAATGTTCTTACTCGCCTATAATTATCCTTATTTACTCACCTCCACGCCTTTGTGCTTGTAAGGTTGCTTCTGAACTGAAATTTAAACTGTCTCCCTAATGGCACTCTCTTTTATTTTTGTAACACTTATACGGTACCTTTAACTACCCCAACTCCTATCTGAATATTTCTCAAGGATCATGATGTCATATCTGCAAGACTACATTCACTATGTTGGTGTTCACTACATTTATCTTGCATGATATGCTGATTTGTCTGTATCCTCTTGTCTAGCCATAACTTGGCTCTTGAATCAACTACTAACTAATCGTTGGTCCACTCTCATATCTTTATTCCGCATAATCTCTCTTGGGATATGTCCTTTGTCTTATCTTATCTCTTGCACTGGCTCCTGATGCATCAAGTGTCCATTCACACTTATTAACAATAACATCCTGGCTGGGAAATCTTATTGCCTCTCCCCGGCGTCGTGCTTGCATAATGTTCTAGAGTCGAGACATATCTGTAGGATCTGAATAAATGCAACCTCAACCCATTTGCCTTTTTACCACATTCTTCCTTTACCATTCCATAGTTACCTGAATCACTTAACTCCGATTTAATACCATATCACACCATCTTCTCCCCTTTAGGGGAGTATTAAGATTTAGTGCTACGACGATCTACCTATAGATATTTCACCTCTTCATATTTGGTGTATTTTACATCATCAATGACCCTTACTCACCTTACAATTAACCCTTTTATACCAGGGATAACTGAATTCCTTACGCACAAGGGTGACACCAAGTGTAACTGGCACACTTTCCCTTAGACTTAACTCTGCTCACAGTGCTTGCTTTAAGGAAGCGTTTTCCTGAATGAACTTTAAAGGTTATTCTTTGGTTGTCCATTCTATTATTGTTGGAACACTATCTCTGAAATTTGCACGATACCGACTATTATAAAATCTTTCGGTCCCTAATTCATGTTCAATTTATCTTGTTCACTAGACCATACTGGTTTCTATTACTCCGGGGGTCTACCTTTTCCTTCTGGTAATCACGTTGGAGTCACCAACTCATTTCTCGAAATGGGGATATGACTTTATGGCTTATACTCTTTTATTGTCTCAAGGCCTGTCACCTTTTGTCTTTTCCTCCACTTGACTATAGACTCTGTAATCCTGTCATATTTTGATTTACCATTATCATCCATTTATCACATCTTACTTATAATGCTTCATTTACACTCTTCTTATTCTCCTGCTAATATATCTGTCTATTACCTTACTCTGAAAATTTCAATCAAACATTCTCACTTTTAGCTCCCCTTCCTCCATCTCTAAGCACTTCGGGTCACCAAACATTCTCTTTTTACTAGGGGCGGGAGTCATACTAAGGTAAATATTTATCCCTTTTAGGATTCCACTACTTATCTTCTGAAATTTCTGAGCATTCTAGTATTTATATCTGACTGTACTATTCAAGAGTGTACCATCAAGGTGTCTCACAAGTAGAACTATTACCACGTTGTGCACTATCCTTCGGAAATGTTAGCTAATGATAACAATCCATCAATAATTTTGGGTTACTTTAACCCCAGCTGGATCCTAATATCCCATCCTTCTCTTAAACTATATTTGTTAGCTCCCATAGGGAATAATTGAGATGGGTGTGGTCAATTGTATATATCTTTGTTACTGTTTAAAGTCACTCAAAATGTTTATATTTCTCTGCCTGAATTATAAATACTAATAATTTTAACTAACTGGGTATTTTGTACCCTTCTTTACCTTGCTTATTTTACTTATTGAAACTCGTATCTACCTTCTGATTCTCTCGTTGCTTTAAACAATATGGGTGGATAGATATTCATTTCTTGGGGCTCCTTATCAAGAAGCTTACACGTCTTAGTACATACATGATATGCTGAAGACCTCATTTACTCATCATAAGCTTGATGCAAAATAGTGTTTTCTGACTCAACTCTTCCACAGCCACATTCAATCTCCTACCAACCATCTTCTTTCTGGATATAGGTTTTATTGTATTACAAATAAAATAGAATTTAGGAGTTTGAATTCTTACAGCTGACTCTACCACACGATCTAGAGTAAGAAGAAAGAGTAACAGTCCCAAATAATTTGTAGCCTCCTGCTTATAAGTGTGGTGCACAACACACCATAAACAAGACTCTACTAGACACGGCTTGTAGACTTCCTAGGATAGAACTGCTTTGCTACCAACTTCGTTCACGCCCCAAACCTAGGGAGGTGTTGCCGGCACCCGCTGCCATATTTGGCCTGAGTGTACCACACTATTATTGTGAACTATGGAGGGATAACCCTCAGCTTAGGTCGACGAGGCCTACCTGCGAGCTGACAATACCAATCAAGGTTGACGAGGCCACCAAGAATGTCTACAACCAGCAATACCAAACTAACATGTATACAGGGATGGCAAGGTCGTAATATTGATATAAGCCTCTAGAATAACTGAACTGTATCATGGTCGAAATAGGGCCTCAACCTACCCATCAAACCTGTATACAATAAATGGACTCCACGGTCTAGATCTGGCAACTCCGAGAAAGTGGAGCTTACCAACCAAGCTGATGTTTGACTCTGTCTACTGGGAAGGTCTATCCAGTTGTCTATCAGGACCTGCAAGCATGAAATGCAGCATCCCCAGCAAAAGGGACGTCAATACGAATAATGTAGTGAGTATGTGAGGCATAAAAATCAGTATATAAATGGAGTAATGAACTCAACCTTTAAGTCTGAATAGCTCTGTGAATCATTAAACATTTATAATGTCATGCATATGCATATAAATGTCAAATAATGCATAGATATATTTCCCATATCCCATATGTATATAATATACGCGTATATAACTCCATCTGGTCATGGGTCAATATACATGGATAAATGGATGCAATGCATAATGAAGTAAGTCAATAAGATCTCTCGGAATGTCACAAGATCAATATGCCTTCGGTTAATATCACAAATAAACTTTATTAACTTACATATTTTCTAAAACCCATGAATAAATGATAAGATAATAGGACATATGGTAAATCAAGAACATAGGCAACCCAAGTACTTCAAAGAATAGAGTCATTTGTGAAAGTTGCATGTTTGCTCGTTTTGTTGTATCATATGGATCAATGCCAATAGGAAAGAAGGGATAGCCTTACCATACCTTATCAACGAAGTTACAACTGTTGCACAAGTCCTTGTACCTCTTACAGATGGTAATCTATATCATACAAAGGATTGGTATCAATATCGACTTCATATTCTATAGGGAAGTTCATTTAGTCATTTTATCGAACAACCTACGTGCATAACTTCATAGGGTCTTTTATAGCTCCAATTCAACATGTTCTAGCACAATGATCTTTATCTTCACTTTCCCTCCTCGTCACCATGATATCCATACCTTTACAATTCCATTTGGTGTCTTAAAACATATAAAAACAGCCCACACTACATAGCTCAACTTCAAGTTTCATAGTCACTAGTTTCTTCAAGAGTCCTCCAACAACATTCAACCCAACACTTGTACAAACTAAAGATTAGGTTATGGAAGATGAAACTTACCTCAATTATACCAAGAACCCTCTGTTTTTTAACTCACTCCAACACCATGCAACTTCCTAAGTCGTCACAACGAGAAGGAAAGGGAGTTAATGGTAACCACGATATTTTTTACGTCGAACTTGCATGGTTTATCTTTGGATTCACTCTAGGATCATGGGGGAACCCTTGGAGAGCATCTAGGAGGGTTTAGGAACTGTTTTGGTCGAGAAAAAAGAGTTAAAACGTCTTAGAATTGACTTATATATAAGCACCGACTTTGTGAGTCCCAAGGGAGCTGCTTGTGCTGTCTCGCGAAAATGCGAATATCTCTCTACTCCGATGCCGTATCGACAAACGGTTTAATGCTTTAGAAACTAGACTCGGGGATATTCAATTTGGTAGGAGAATCACCCATTAATTCAAATTACATTGGGAGTAAAGCTCAGCTACATTTGACCTAATTTTCAGCACATTTATAAATGTAACTTGTGATGACCTTCGCCAACTTTTGTTTCAAAACTCGCTTGGCTTCAAAATATAACACACGACTATCATATGAAAAAAATAACTTATAACATAACCTCCTTATCATTTTAAGCACTCTAGTCTCACCCCAAAAGTACTCATTATAACACTCCCAACTTATCGACTTTCGACGAAGCTTATTTTCTTCAATACGTTTAGCTTCTAAGCCTTCCAACCCTCTTGGTATTTTTTATCCATGATATTTAATATTTGTAATCTCCATAGTAACATTATTAACTTACTTTATGTAATTTCAATAATGATCTCATTTCTGAGCTTACATCAATTGACTTACGATGTACTTTTATGTAAGAAAACATGGGGTGTAACATGTGATAACACTGAGAACTTTAAAAGTGAATGTGTAGCTGTGGAAAGAGCAAGTCTAAGGAACAAGAACTTTGTTCTAGAAAAGAAAAGGCTGTCAAGTTGGGCATATAAAAGTCCTATTTATCCATTTGCCCATAGAAGTGACCTAAATTAGTTGAGGTTCTTAAGACTAATATCTGATTTTCTTTTGTAGGTCCAAGTGAAGGAGGGTATCCAAATATGGTATATGGACAGTAGTTGCTCGACACACATGAAAGTGAATAAGAAAAGGTTCCTTTTACTTCTGGCCCTTAAAAGAGGTAATGTTTCCTTTAGAAATAAAAAGAAAAGTGAGATTATTAGAATGATGAAGATAGGTAAATCTCATTCTCACTCTATTCAACATATTTATCTGTGAGATGGACTGAAACAAATCTTGATAAGCATCTCATAACTATGTGAAAGAGGAAAGATGGTAGCCTTCACCTTTACTATATGTTTTGTCACTAACCTTACTACTGAAAAGATAGTTTTTTAGGGAAAAACAGTGAACGATATCTATACGGTGGATCTGTGTCATGAAAAAAATCCATCTAGTCGTGATGGACCTAACCCAACCCCCTAAGTAAGCCAAATAACATTCAACACAACCCAAAGGAGAATAAGAAGAACGAAAGAGTAAAATAACTGAACGTCCATACAAAATCCCAAGGATTGGTAGTACAAGTCATGAGCTTCTAAGAAAGAATTTATAAAACTGGTACGAAATAAATATATCATCTGTTTGAAATATACATAAGCAAAATTGCAAATCTATAGCTACCAAGGACAAGTGGCGGCTATAATCGGAACGTACGTACATCTTCATGCCAGCTCCCGCCATACCTAGCAACATTGGCACCAAAATCTGCACGCAAGGTGCAGAAGCATAGAAGAGTACAACCGACCCCATATACTCAATAAGTATCATAACAAACCTCGACGAGGTAATAGAAGCAACAATTATAAATGATATTCGCCAGTCACCTGTACAAGTTCATAAACTTCTAACAAGTATAGAACAAATATATGATAATATCAGGAAAACACAGGTAAAACCACCTTGGTGCTCACAATTCTTTTTAAAGTGTTTTGCTCAGTCAATAATCCAGCATATAAGGAGGGTATGCAAAAAAATCAGGCAAAAATTAGGGGAAATTTTCAAATAAAGATGAAATGCAATAACCAAATATCAATCCGTTGCGGCGCACAACCCGATCAAAATAGAAATCACATCAAGGCTCTCAGGCCCAAATCAAAATCTTTATAACCGAACCAAAACCAATAACCAGCTCTCCCCGAGCTCACATCAACCAGAAACCCGTCAGTTTCTCACAATCCGCGTGTACACCATCAAGAGAGACACATGAGAGGGTGACCCTAGGGGTATGGATCCATATCCACACGCAGCACGACCACTTCAACGTGCTATAAGCCCGGCGTGATCACATGCTTAATATCATAATCCGCCCGGCATGGTCCCAAGCTCAATATAATGGATCCGCCCGGTGTGGTCACATGCTCAATATAATGGATCTGCCCGACATGATCATATGCATAACAACAAAATCCACCCGGCATGGTCACATGCATAGCAACACAATCTGCCTGGCATGGTCATAAGCATAACAACACAATCCACCCGGCGTGATCACAGGCATAACAACACAATCCTTCCGGCATGGGCACAGACATAACAACACAATCCACCGGGCGTGGTCACAGGTCCCCAGTCCAATTCATATCACACAGAAGCAAATATACAAGAACACATGTATATGATGAATGAATATCAGATTTCATGCTCCTGGATTGGTATAATGACATGCTAAAGTGCAGGCATGTGCAAAGTGTGCTATCATAGCTCAATCGGCAATGTCATTACAGAAATAGCAATTATCAAGTTTATTCAGGGAATTAACCTCTATGTAACCTCAAACATGTATCAAATAGTTCACAACAGGTTAAAAATATGAGAAACATAACAGCTCAAAGCTTAACAGTCAATTTGGTGAGAAACATCACAACTCAAAAATACTTACCCCAATCTATTTGGTGAAAACTGCCTCCAAAATCTCCTAAATTTGAGCTCCATAACTCGAAATATGATAAAATGACCAAAACCATCGAAATAGAGTACTTTATACACTGCTCCAGGAGTATCCTACGTGGCAGTAAAAGAAGCCATGCGTTAGCGAAGCACAAACTCACACTACCTCACTTTACACTATGCGTTTGCGGCAACATCCTAGCGAACGCGATGAACACATTGCTAGACCTCCGCGAACGCATACGAACCATTGTGAACGTGAAGAAGGACCCATCAAGACTGCCCAGCCCCACTCAACACTACGCGAACGCGTAGACTTGGTCGCGAATGTGGAGACTTAAGGCCTGAACCACTGCGAACGCGATCCATATAGCGGGAACGCGTAGAATAAAAATCAAGCAGCTCACAATGCACTGCGCGATCACGGCTCGACTTTCACGATCGCGAAGAAGACCAGAACAAGCAGAAACCATAATGCCAAAGAACATGGAAATGATCTAAAACTCACCCGAGCCCCTCGGGACCCTGTCTAAACATGCAACGAATCCCAAAATATAACACGAACCTACTCAAGGCCTCAAATCTCACATAAAAATATCAAAACTATGAATCGTACCCAAAATCGAACTTAATGAACTTTTAATTTTTCAACTTCCAAAACTCGTGCCGAACCATATTACATCAACTTGGAATGACCTTAAATTTTGCTCTCAAATTCCAAGTGGTATAACAAACCTATTCGAACTTCCGGAATAATAATCCGAAGCCGATATCATCAACATCAACTCCTGATCAAACTTATGAACATTCTAACCTTCAAATTGCCAATTTACACCAAATAGTGCCGAACCTTTCTAGAAATATCCAAAGGCAAATTCGGGCATACGCCCAAATCCAAAATTACCATACTGACCCAATGGAACCATCAAAACTCCTATCCGGAGTCAAATACACAAAAGTCAAATTTGGTCCACTCTTCCAACTTAAAGCTTCTAAAATGAGAATTATTCTTCCAACTCAATCCCGAGTCACCCGAAAACCAAAACCAATGATTCACACAAGTATTAATACATCATACGAAGCTACTCATACTCTGGAACCACCGAGAGGAATGCAAAATGCTCAAAACGACCGGTCGGGTCATTACATTCTCCCCTACTTAAACACATGTTCGTCCTCAAACGTGTCAAGAGTCATCCCAAAGCCATCAAATCACTGAATTAACTCACCATGCGCATACTCATAGGTGGTCCCACGTCACCCCAATTAAAATCCTTAATTCAACCTTAGCCCATAAACCTTACAATCAAATCTGTAACATCCGAAATCTATTACAAGACCCGATTCTCACATCTATGCACTCTATAAATATGAACAAGCTATATCAAGCCATAACCATAACCCAAGATGGAATCACATGACATACCGCATAACCCTCAAATACCCATAGCAATAACTTTCGGCCACAATAGCTACTTAATAACAAATTTGGTACCGATAACAAAACCTCATATCAACTAAAATCTTGTTCTGAACCTTTGTACACTTCCAATGGTGAAAGAAACACACAGAAACTCATACCAACTCATCAGGTCAAAAAGTCATGGAGCTCTCTTGCCCGACAAGAACCATAGCCAAATTTTAAGCTGATTAGTATCATTATTCTTCCAAACATACCATAACCAAATCTGATTGCACCCATTCTAGGTCCAATGACATCATCTCATCAAATACAAGTTGCTCTACTAACATGCTACACCAATGCAAACCAAAGCCACAAGCCGTGCAATCCGTGCACCAATAAGCAACAACCTAAATGTACCCAAAAATGGAAAATGACTCAAATAAGAGAACCGCCCCGCAAGCTCAACAGGTACCAGCATGAGCGCAATGCTATAAACCCATCACACAAAGCAGAACCAAGACACACAAACTCTACCTAAAGGATCATGTCCCTACATAACTCCGCTGCGATGTGTGACCCCATCCATACACGGGTCCACATGAAACACCTCAAGCCATAATGCTCAAAATCAACAACCATACGCAAATCAACAACAAACACACGAAGTGCATGACCATAGCTATGGAGAAACAAGTAGTGCACTAAACCATAAATAGAAACTACCCTAACCAAAGCGCAATCAACCATTCAACACCCAAAGAGCCATCTCGCTCGAATTCCTCTACAAGGCCCAAACGAAACCGCATCATGTGTGGAAATAGTCAATAGCATCACAACTCATTGTAGTATAGAAGAGTATCACATAGAACATATCAAAACACACTCTAACCAAATGACACATCCCTCAATAATAGTACAGCTTAGTCAACAAATCTGACCCTGTGTAGAATACTCTTCCTCATTAGGCCTACCAATGGGCCCCCAAATCAACTCCGATCATCCATAAATATATAAATAACCCTCCAAAAGTCCACAATAACCTAACCATAACACATACTATTAGCTATCTAACTTTGACCATACCTAAACGAGCCGCAACCAAGGAACAATCTGCCTCTCAGAACTCTCAGTCTCCAAATCCCTAGAATACATGAATCACCATATCCAATCCCAACTCCACCACTCTAATAACTAACACATATCTCATACAAAATAAATCCACGAGAAATACTTCTATTTTTCTTCTGTTCCGCATAGCAAAATCTTAACATCAATAGTCGATCAACCAGGTGAGTACCGTAATACCAATTAAGCATCTGCAAGTCACAACACCATAAGCTTTTCTGAAATGCACACTAATCTCTGGTGATACTAGATACCGCCAGCATTTTCGTAAACATCTAAAACCGTCTATGTTGTCTAAAATTCATGACCTTCCCTTCAAAACCAGGCTGCAACCTTGTACATGCAAGCCTCAATTCCACACGTCGCACCACACCTATCATGCCATCATATGAAAACAGGAGAATCCCATTATCAACTTTGAATCACAAGCAGGACACTAACTCCATAGGCCAGAAACCTTTCACTCGACCCCCATTCAAGAGAAAATCACAACACGCAACACAATGCTCATGCCTGCAGAAAATATCCATCTCAAGCCGTGGTCGACACCATCGTGAACTTTTCAAAACCCATGCATACATAGCCAAGCCATCAGAAGTGAATCCCTCTAACCCAACCAAGTCGCTAAGCCCAGGAGTATTGCCGCAAAACACCTGTAAAACCTCAACACCTTTGAAGAACTAGGAGAACCAATCATTTCTATTACCGTGCTGATCCAATCTACTACTATTCCTTTGGGTTCCTTCTGAATTACCCTCAAGTTGACACCTCCTCTTGCTAGTACACCATGATCCTTAACCAAAGCTCACTACAAGAGATACTAGCATGACACTACATCTCCCTGAAGCCCATAAACTATTGTGTTCCCTCTTAAGCACCCAAAGTATTGCAACCAAAATACCCGTTCTGAAGAGAATTTATGTGAATCTGAAGTTGTTTCTTTAACCTCTCTAATACTAAGATGTAGAAACTATAGTGATATAGAAATACCGCGAGTCTCAACACCATCTAATGCAAATCTCATATCTTAGCCTTTACGAATCCAGAAATTCCTCAAATGCCACATAGGAACCTTGAACCCATTAGAACCTTCACGAAAGTCATCCACTCTTCTCTAATCTCAATTGTACCGCTCAAACGGGCCAAACGACCTGTGCTCTTTTAGCACACCAACACCAAAAGAAGCAACCAACACCTCTAAGCAACCGAGTGAGTCCTTTTTCTTAGTACATCACACACCACAATTAGTAACCCAAATCATTCCAAGATTTCCAATATGCCCATAAAGTATAATATATTATGCATCCAAAAATTTCTTTAGTTGATTCACCCACAAAGCCAACCTTTTCAAGCCATAACCGATCCACAAATATGCCTCGGACCAAAACTAATATAACACATGACCATGCAATCTGATCGTCGATAATAGACTCCCCCACTTTGCTCAAAGCCATAGAACACAATAACCGATAACCCACAATACCTTACTTCATTTCTGCCATAATCCCGCACTGCAATTTAACTAAATCCTTCATATGGTCATGTAGCACAAATCATAAAATACCTCAAGTTATCTACTAAGCTCCCATTCATACTTGTGGCAGTCAAGCCACTTCCTCAAGCGATCCTAAATCAAATTGCAACACATATGACCCACTGGTAGAAAGAAGATTCTCCAGAAAAACATCATAAGGATCAAACAACCACAGAACATCTCGAAGGAGATAACCCACATGGTTAGCCTCAAACTAGCATTTCTCTATGCCCTTTCATGGCCACAACCATTATGCAATCACTAAATCCTCTCGAGTCTGAACTCGCCAAAAAGACATAAGAATCTACTTCATCCCTAAATGAACAATATGAAAGATCTGTCAACATGCTCAAAACTCGAGACTGTACAGCACATAAAGACAGAAATCAATCATCCATAATCCTTTTGCATCCCCCAAGAAAAATTCTTCTTGTCACATCCAAACCATCTAAGCATATACTCACATCATGCTCATCATATAGCCATCCAACCACTCACCGAGCCACAAATCCCACTCCTAGGGACACTACCGGACGTAGAAGTCTAAAAGCACATACTCGCATCACTGAAACAACCGAGACCAGCTATGGTTCAAAACCCGACCTCAGGTCCTTCAGACTGGCCTATCACCAAAACACAGAAAACATATCTCTCACCTCATCCATGTTTTCTCAAGCTATCGATGCATAGCTGACACTGGGCACTCAACATAACACATGAGTGTGTGGAATGAATTCAAATAGATACACTTTAAGTCAAATCAATGTCACACAATTAGGAAAGAAAGATAAGAGGTTTATCCTATATGCCTTGTAGCCTCTCGAAGATAGGTATGGACGTCATCATACCCATCCGCAAGACTCTAATAGACACTTGCTCATGACTCATAGAACCTATGTACCTAGAGCACTTACACAAACTTGTCAGGTTCCAAAATCCATTTAGTCATGATGGCACCTAACCCTACCTTCTAGGTAAGCCAAATAGCATTTAACACAATCGAAAGGAAAATAAGAAGAACCAAAGAGGTAAATTAACTGAACTTCCATAAAAAATCCCAAGGATTGGTAGAACAAGTCATGAGCCTCTAAGACTTAGAATTTTCAAAGATGGTACGAAATAAATACATCATCTGCTCGATACATAAACTGAAATGCAAATCTAAAGCTACCAAGGAGAAGTGACAGCTATCACCAGAACGGAGGTACATCTTTAATGCCAGCTCCCGCCATACCCAGCAACATCGGCACCAAGATCTGCACGCAAGGTGCAGAAGTATATTATGAGTACAACCGATCCCATATACTTAATAAGTATCATAACTAACTCTGCGAGGTAATAGAATCAAGAATTATAAATGATACTCATCAGTCACCTATACAAGTTCATAAACTTCCAACAAGTATAGAACAAATATATGATCCAATAAGGAAAACACAGGTAAAACCACCTTGTGCTCATATTTCTTTTTAAGTGTTTTGCTCAGCCAACAATCCAGCGTATGAGGAAGGTATGCGTGTAAATCAGGTAAACCGACAAGGAAATTTGCAAATAACGATGAAATGCAATAACAAAATATCAATCCGTTTCGGTGCACAACCCGATCAAAATAGAAAACATATCACGGCTCTCAGGCCCACATCACAATCTCAATAATCGAACCAAAATCGGTAACTAGCTCTCCTAGAGCTCACATCAACCAGAAACCCACCGGTTTCTCACAATCCGCGTGTACACAATCAAGAGAGAAACATGACAGGGTGACCTTTGGGGATTTAATCCATATCCACACGCAACACGGCCAATTCAACATGCTATCAGCCCAGCGTGGTAACAAGCATAACAACACAATCCGCCTGGCATGGTCATAGGCATAACAACAAAATTCGTCCTGCGTGGTCACATGCATAATAACACAATCTGTCCTACGCGGTCATAGGCATAACAACACAATCTTCTCGGCGTGGTCATAGTCATAACAACACAATCCGCCCGGTATGATCTCAGGAATAACAACACAATCCGCCCAGCATGGTCACAGGCATAACAACACAATCCGCCAAGCGCGGTCACATGCATCCAGTCCAATTTATATCACACAGAAGTAAATATACAAGAACACATATATATGATGAATGAATTTAAGATTTCAGGGTCCTGGACTGGTATAATGACATGCTAAAGTGTAGGCATGTACAACTTGTGCTATTATAGCTCAATCGGCAATTTCATTACATAAATCGCAATTATCATGTTCATTTAGGGAATTAACATCTATGTAACCTCAAACATGGATCAAATAGTTTAGAACAAGGTTAAGAATATGAGAAACATCACAACTTAAAACTTAACAGTCAATTCAAGGCATATCATAGCCTAAGCACTATCCCGAGCATGGATAAATACCCCGATGCTCGCACATGGGCTTAAACCCTAGACATGTGCGCACCCATAGAACGTAGCTATCATAAATAACTTAGGCAACTAGTGCCTCAACCAAGTTTATATAAGATACTTACCTCAAGCAAGCCAAATCAAATACCGAGTAAGTCAAACAATACTCTGGAAACTCCATCCCGCGGATCGACTTCCGAACGGCTCGAAACTAGCCTGAAGCAAATAAAAATCATCAAATAATGCCAAAGAAAACAAACCCAAACGATAAAGGTCGAATCTTTAATCAAAAACTCAAAATTAACCAATAAGTCAACCCCGAGTCCGCACCTCGAAACCCAAAAAAATTTTAGATTCTGACAACGCGTTCGATTATGAGTCCAACCATACTAATTTCACTCAAATCCGACTCCAAATCGATGTTCAAAACTTAATTATTCACTTTATGAAAGTTTAGATAAAAACCCCCAATTTCTCATTTAGAATCATAAATCAATTTGCAAATCAAAGATGAAATCATGGAATATAATCAAAACCGAATAAAAAATACTTACCCCAATCTAGTTGGTGAAAATCGTCTCCAGAATAGCCCAAATCCGAGCTCCATAACTCAAATATGATTCAATGACCAAAACCTTCGAAATAGAGTACTTTATACACTGCTCCTAGGGTACCCTTTGCGGACTCGGAAGAAGCCTCGTGTTCGGCGAAGCACAATCTCACACTGCCTCACTTTACACTACGCATTTGCAGCAACATCCTTGCGAACGCAATGAAAACACTGCTAGACCCCATGACTATCGCGAACGCGAAGAATGATCCATCAAGACTGCCTAGCCCCCGCTCAACACTACGCGAACGCGTAGACATGCTCGCGAACAAGGAGACTAAAAGACTCAACCACTGCGAATGCGATCCCTAAAGCGTGAACGCGAAGAATAAACATCAAGCAGCACCCAATGCACTACGCGATCACGACTTGACCTTCGCGATCGCTAAGAAGACTAGAACTAGCATACACCAGCAGTTCAAATGAACTTGGAAATGATCCGAAACTCATCTGAAACTTACTCGTGCCCCTCGGGACCCCGTACAAACATGCCAATAAGTCCCAAAATATAACACGGACCTACTCAATGGCTCAAATCTCGAATAACAATATCAAAACCATGAATCGTAACCCAAATCGAACTTAATGAACTCTTGAACTTTCTACTTCCAAAACTCGTGCCGAACCATATCAAATCAACTCAGAATAACCTCAAATTTTGCACTCAAGTTTCAAATGAATAAAGAAACTATTCCAACTCCCGGAATAACAATATCAACCCAATATCATCAAAGTCAACTCCCGATCAAACTTACAAACATAATTCTCATATTAGAACTTCTAATATGAGAATTATTCTTCCAAATCAATCTCGAACCACCCAAAAACCAAAATCATGCTCGGTGGTTCGAGGTCATGAGTAGCTTCATCTGGGTATTATGACTTCCGTATATTGTCGGCTTTAGTTTTCGAGTGGTTTGGGATTGATTTGGAAGGATGATTCTCAACTAGGAATCTTTATTCGAAGAGTTGACCATGTTTGACAATTGCGTACTTGACCTTGAATTGGAATTTTTATTGTTCCATTAGGTACAAATGGTAATTTTGGACTTGGGAATATTTCTGGATTTTTATTTGGATGTTTCTAGAAGTGCAAGAGTTTGGATTTTTAGTGGTCTCCACAAAAGCGGGATTTTTATCGCAGAAGCGACTGATGGATCGCATATGCGAAAGTGCTCGGCAAAAGTTTTATATTCGAGGGTTGAGTTATTGTATCACAGTTTAAGATTTGGAGCTCAGATTTGGGCAATTCTTGAGGCGATTTGCATGACTTCGATTGGGGTAAGTATTTTTGACTTGGATTTGATTATTTTACATGATTCTAGCATTGAATTTAGCCTTTGATTGATGAATATTTGGCCTTTGATTGATGAATCTAAAACAGAAATTTAGGGGGGGGG
>MCJB01033759.1:0-16549 GCA_002018475.1 Nicotiana obtusifolia | reverse complement strand
GGGGGGGGGGGGGGGTTGTCTAAACTATTCCAAAGAGGATAATTGAGTTTTGAACATTGATTCGACTTCGGAGTTGGATGAAATTAGTAAGGTTGGACTCGTTGAAATTTGTGAGTTTTCTCGGGCTCTAAGGTGCGGGCCCGGATTGATTTTTGGTTGACTTTGAGTATTTGATTAAAGATTTGACTTTTTTGTTTGGGTTTGTTTCCTATGGTATTATTTGATATTTTTGAGTTGCTTTTGGCTAGATTCGAGCCGTTCGGAGGTCGATTCGTGCGGAATGGCATTTCTAGAGTACTGTTATGGCTTGTTCGAGGTAAGTATCATATCTAAAGTTGGATTTGAGGGTAATTATCCATGAGAACCATGATATTTAAGATGTGTGGAGGGTGACACATGTAGTGGGTGACAGGCGTTTGTGTGTACACCGGGGTATTCATGATCCGGGTAAACTTTAGACTATTATGGGACTTACTTTTGCTATCATGCCCCGTTATATCTGTGTTTTCTCTACTGGTATGATTATTTTATCTATGATTCATGTTAGAAGTCATGTCTAGGCTACGTGCTTATTTGTTTGAGACATGATAGGACTATTCTTGCTATTTTTGTGCTATTTGCCTTAATTGTAGACATACTCTCAATCATGACGCTACACCCGTGAATAACATCTCCGTCTCTGTGCATTCTTAATATGATTTCTCACATCTTGTTGATGCGTCATATGTGTAACACTATTGAACTGAGTACTGTGAGATGTGGTTAACTGAGACTTAAGTGGTAGTCATATTCTTAGTCATAATTCTTCACCAGCATGTTATATCTTAGTCTCTATACATTATTTGTTTATCATATCACATGTTGTTGTTGCCTTCTATATGTGATACTATATTGGCTGAGTTTTATGAGATGTAAGCCGTTGAGACTTGAGCGGTTGGATCGGATTGCACACCGCAATAGATTGATATTTAGATCGGGTTGCACGTCACACCAGATTGATATTTGGATCCGGTTGCACGTGTCATGACCCAAAATACAACTAGTCATGATGGTACCTAGCCCAACCCGCTAGGTAAGCCAATTAGCAATAATCCAGTTTAAATGAGTTTTATTGAGAAAATAAGTGATGAAATAACTAAACTTTATACAAAGGATTCCCAAGGACTAGTAGTACAAATCATAAGCTTATAAGATTTAGGGTTTACAAAGCGGGTATCAAATAAATACATTATCTGTTTGAAATATACCTAAACTGATTAATAATTCTAAGACTACCAAAAACAAAATGCAGCCCTAACCGGAACACAGGTACGGCTTCAATGCCATCTCCCGCCACACACAGCAACATCAACATCCAAAATATGCACGCAAGGTGCAGGGCCCCATGTACTCAATAATTAACTAACTTAACCTTAGGTTGAAAGCAATGACGAGCTGAGGCAAAGGTCAGAGCCCAAAACCAATTGCCAACAATAGCTCATAACAATATAAAAAAAGTGGTACAAGAAATAATTCATAGATATGACGCTCAGCTAGTTCACAGTTACGGAAAATTGTCATGCTTGTCAAGTATAACAGTAAAACCCAAATCCTTCACCGAAATCACCAAAATATGAGTAAGTCAGAAACCTGTGATTTTTCCCAAAAAAAAACTTTGAATAACAGATAAGATGATTCAATTTCAGATATCATGAGGAAAGTACATCTTTATGCCTACATGCCAATGTGCATGTGGGGTCGTATGCCTGCATGTCAGATATAATGCGTCATAGTGATGAACTCATGTACTCACACTCTCAGAGTACTCAATATCATAGTCTCACATTCCTACTCATCACGCTCAATCACTCAACACACTCAGTCATTCCGAACTGTACGGTACCCCATGCGGCGTGCAGTCCGATCCCATCATGAATCAACAATACCTGTGCTTACTGTGGGTGTGCAGATTTTGGAGGGGCGGATCCTTCCCAAGCACTAATAAAACTTGCTACGGCGCATAGCCCGATCCCATCATGAATCAATAATACCGGCTTCAACGTGCAAATTGCTTCAAAATATCATCTCAATTCGGGGTCTATAGCTCCAAATATGAAAAAAATGACAAAACCCTCAATTTAACGCTTCTGCCCAGCCATTTTCGCTTTTGCGACAAAGGAGCCATTTCTGTAACAATACATCCGCTTCTGCGGAACCAGCTGAAAACTCGACCCTCACACCTGCGGACAAAATATCCGCTTCTACGACATCATAGGTTAGAGTCATCTCCGCTCCTACGCAAGACCTCCCTTCTGCGCTCCAGCCAACTGCACCTATGCATCCGCACATGCGCTCAAAACTCAGCTTCTGTGATCTTTCCTCACCAAGCCTTTTCTCGCTTCTGCGATGAACAGCCCGCATCTGCAAAGTCGCTTCTGCGACCAAGAATCCGTAGATGCGGCTACACCAGCACCAGAAATCTTCAGCAATGCAACAATAGATAAAAATGATCTTAACCACGTCTGTAACTCACCCGAGCCCCTCGGGACCCCTGTCTAAATATACTAACAAGTGTCGTAACATAATCCAGGTCTTCTAGAGGCCTCAAATCTTGTATAATAATATCGAAACGATGAATCATACCTCAAATCAAATATTATGAACTTTGAACTTTCAACTTCCAAAACTCGTGCCGAAACATATCAAATAAACTCAGAATGAACTCAAATTTTGTCCACAAGTCTCAAATGACATAACAAAGCTATTCCCGCCCTAGAATGACAATCTGACCTCGGTATCATCCAAGTCAACTCCCGGTCAAACTTGTGAACACGCCAAACTTTCAAAATTTCAACTTTCACCAATTAGTGTCAAAACTTTCTAGAAATACCCAAATGAAAAAAAACCTAAAATCACTATCCGGACCTAATGGAATTAGAGGTCAAATACTAAAAGTCAAACATGATCAACTCTTCCAAATTTAAAGCTTAATCATGAAATTCATTCTTCCAAATCAATTTTCAAATAACCTGAAAACTAAAATCGACGATTCACACAAGTCATAATACATCATATGATGCTGCTCAAGACTTCAAATAGTTTAACAGAAGGTAAATGATCAACACGGCCGGCTGGGTCGTTACAACACGGCATGACGAAATTGATATTTGGATCGGGTTACACGCTACAATGGATTGATATTTGGATCAGGTTGCATGCTACAATACCCATATTGATTATTGATTAGCGCTTGGGCTAGGATTCGCCCCTTTAAAGTTTGATATTACACTGAGCGCAGGCACATTGATTTATATGTGCTTTAGTGAGGGGTATTTTTGCCTGGCACCTGTACAGTGCTGAGTGATTGTGTGTGTGATGGTGAGGGAATTTTTGCCTGGCACCGTGAGCATGCTGAGTGTGAGTGCACTTGATAGTTTACTGTGATGTTATTGACTTGACATGTATATTTGATATGTAGGCATAGAGACGTATCTTTCCTCGTGATAATTGGTAATGAAATGTCTTACCTATTGTTGAAAGTTTGGAAAATCACATACCTTATTAAAATTCATATTTTAGTGATTTGTGAGAAATACTTGGGCTTTGATTGTTATACTTGGAAACCATGCTCAATTATTTGTCTTTATGAATGACCAAAACATGATATCTCTTGAATTGTTTTATTCTACTATCATCATTATATCATGTGTTGTTATTGATCATTAGTGTTGACCACTAACATATTTTCAAGCTCGTTACTACTTCCATCCTGAGGGGAGGTTTCTTACTTATTGAGTACATGGGGCCACTATATTTATAATACACTTCTGCTTTCGTGCAGCTTTTGGAGTTGACGTTGTTGTGTGTGGCGGGAGCTGTTATTGAAGATGTACCTTCTTTTCAGGACATAACTACCACTTATCTTTGGTAGTTTTAAACTCATATTCTGTTTATGTATATTTCAAACAGATATTGTATTTATTTTCATACCCGCTTTGTAAATCTAAATCTTAGTGGCTCATGACTTGTACTACCAATCCGTGGGGTATTATATGGAAGTTCAACTATTTCACTTATGGATTATTTATTAATCTCTATTAGATTTGTGTTGTTTATTGTTTAGCTTACCTAACAGGTTAGGTTAGGTACCATCACGACTAGGTGGATATTAGGTCGTGACAAAGTGGTATAAGAGCTCTAGGTTCATAGGTTCTAAGAGTCATGAGCAAGTGTCTAGTAGAGTCTTGCGGATTGGTATGATGACGCCAATACCTATCTTCGATAGGCTACAGGGCATGTAGGAAAATTCCTATCTTCCTTTTTTTTTGTGCTACATTGATTCCGCTTGAAGCATATTTCTTTTATTTCTTTCTATCCACTCATATGTTATTTGAGCGCTCGGATTAGCTGTGCATCGATGACTTGTGATGTCACGAGGTGAGGTGCGAGATGTGTTCTATGTGTTGTGGAGACAGGCCAGTCGGGAGGACTTGAGGCCAGTTCAGGCCACAACTTGGGCTCGGTGGTTTCAGTCATACTGAGTATGTGCATTTGGACTCATATGTCCGGTAGTGCCCCTAGGAGTGGGGTTGATGGGTCAGTGAGTGGTTATATAGCTATATGATGTGTATTATATGACTGAGGAATATGCTTCGATGCTTTGGATGTGATGAGAAGAATTTTGCTTGGGATGCGAAAGGACTATGGATGCTTTATCTTGAGGTGTTGTACAGTCTTGAATTATGAGCATGTTAGGGATCTTTTAGTTGCACGTTTGTGGAATAAAGTAGATTCTTATGTCTTGTTGAGGAGATTAGGCTTGGGAAGACTAAGTTATGGCATTGTGGTTATGGCCATGATAGGTCGTAGAGAAATGCCATTTTAAGGTTAGGTAGGTGATTTATATCCCGTGGGATGTTCTGAGGTAGAGTGATCCCTATGATGTTTTTGTGAAGAGTTTCCTTTCTACCAGCAGGATGTGTATGTGGTGCAATTTGAGTTCGAATTGCTTGAGGAAGTTCGCACGAGTATCACAGGAATGTATATGCGCTTCGCAGATGATTTGAGGTATTTTATGATCTGTGCTACACGAATTTATGAAGGATTTATTTAAATTACAGTACGAGATCATGGAAGTACAGGTATGTGGGTTATTGGATGTTGCGTTCTATGTCTTTGAGCCAAGTGGGGGAATCTACCATCATCAACAGTCAGGTTGCATGGTCATGTGTTTTATTAGTCTTGGTCTAAGGAATATTTTTGGATCGGTTATGAATTGAAGAGGTTCATTTCATGGATAATTCGAGTACTAGAATTTACGGATGCATGATGTATTACACTTTGTCGATATAAAGAAATCTTGGAATCATTCGGGTTTGTTATTCTTGGTAGATGTAGTGTGCAAAGAGAAGAGATTCACTCGGTTGCTTAAAGGTGGGTTACCTCTTTAGATGTTGGTGTGCTAATAGAGCACAAGTTGTTTGGCTCATTTTGGCGGCATATTGGAGATTAGAGCGGAGTGGATGGCTCTCGAGAAGGTTCTAATGAGTTCAAGATTCATATGTGGTACTAGAATATTTCCCCAAATTTGTGCAATGTTAAGATTTGGGATTTGCATCTAGTTAGTGCCGGGGCTTGCAGTATTTCTGTATCATTTTGGATTGTACATTTCAGTATCCGAGGTTAAGGAAGCAACTTCAAATTTACATAAGGTCTCTTTAGAGTGGTTATCTCGATTGCAGTATGATTGGGTGTCTAAGAGGGTATACAGTGACTTATAGGTTTTAGGACGACGTGGTTTCATGTTAGGATATCTTGTGATGAGCTTTGGTTAAGGATCCTAGTGTACTGACAAGGAGAAGTGTTAACTCAAAGGAATGTTGAGGAGAACTCAGAGAAATGGGTCAGCTTGGTGGTGGTTTGGGTCAACATAATAATAAAAATGATTCGTTCCTTTGGTGTTGTGAGTGTTTATAGGTGTTTTGTAGCAATACTTCTGGATTTGGTGATCTGCGTGATTTGGTTGAGTTAGTGGGATTTAGTTCTAATGGATTGCTTTTTGTGCTAATGGGTTTCGAAAAGTTCTTGACAATTTATACCATTGCTTGGGATAGATGTTTTCGACAGTCCTGAGGAGTATGTTGCATGTTGTGATTTTCTCCTCTAATGGGGTCGAGTGAAAGGTTTCTAGCTGACGGAATGTGTCTTGCTTGTGATTCAGGATTGATAATGGTGTTCTTGTATTTTCATATGATGGCATGATAGACTGTGTAGGGTTAGGGTTTGCATGTATGAAGGTGCGGTTCCATCCAAAGAGAATGTCATGAATTCTACAACATGGATGGTTTCAGATGTTTAGAAGAATGTTGGAACTATCTGGTATCACCTGAGAAGAGTGCGCATTTCAGAAGGCGCACTGTGTTTAGACTTGCAGATGCTTGACTGGTATTATGGTAATCGCTTGGTTGAACGACTGCTGATGTTTAGATTTTTCTATATGACACGGAATAATTATGGAAGTATTTCTCATGAGACGATTGTGTATGAGGAATGTGTCGGTCATGTAAATGGTGGAGTTGAGATGGGATATTGAGATTCTTATATGCTAGGGATTTCAAGACTGTGCGGGTTCTCAAAGACAGATTGTTCCTTAGTTACAGATGGTGAAGGTAGGTTAAGAGGTTGATGACTGATTATATGTGTTATGGGTAGGTTATTATGGACTTTGCGGAGGTTATCTACATATTTCAGGAGGATTAGAATTGATTTTGGAGGTCACTGGTAGGCCTAATGAGAATGTGTATTCTACATCGGGTCAGATTTGTTTTCTGAGCACAACTATTGTTGAGGGGTGACACATTCGGTTAGAGTTGATCATATTCATTTTCTGATATATTCCATGGGTTACTCTCCTATGCTATGATGGGTTGTGAGACTGTTGACTATTTACACATAGCATGCATTCTATTTGGGCCTTGTAGCAGAATTCGAGCGAGATGACTCTTAGGGTGTTGAATGATTGATTGTGCCTTGGTTATGGTTTTCCTGTTTCTGGTATGTTTTGTTATCTGTTTCTCCATGGTTATGGTCATTCACTTAGCGTGTTTGTTGTGATATGCATATGGTTGTTGATTGTGAGCATCATGGCTCGAGGTATTCCATGTGGTCTAATGTTTGGATTGGGTCATGCATCGCAGTGGAGTTAAGTTGGGAGGTGATCCTTTGTGCTTATTTCGTGTATTTTCTTTCTCCTCTGTGGGATGGGTTCATAGCATTGCGCTTTCTGGTGGTATCAGTTGAGCTTGCGGGACGATTCTCTCATTTGATTTAGTTCCCATAATTGGGTATATTCGAGTTGCTTGCTTGCTTGGTGCACGTATTGCACGATATGTGGCACGAGGTGGTGCTGGAGTGACATTGTCAGTCGAGCAACTTGTACCATATGAGGTGAGGTTATTGGACCTGGAACAAGTGCTATCAGATTTTAATAAGGTATGTTTGGAAGAGTAGTGTTATTAGTTAGCTTAGAATTTGGATATGGTTCTTAGTGCTGAGAGAGCTCCATGACTTGTTGATATGATGAGTGGCTATGAGTTTCTACATGTTTCTTCCATCATTGGTAGTGTACGAAGGTTCAGAAGAAGGTTTTATTTGGTATGAGGATTGTATCGGTACCGGGTTTGTTATTAAGCAACTACTATGGCCGAAAGTTTGTCGGAAGTTATTGTTATGAGTATCTATGTTATGCAATATGTCATGTGATTATATCTTGGGTTATGACTATGGCTTGATACAACTTGTTCATACTTATACAGTGTATATATGCGAGATTCATATCTTATAATGAGTTCAGGAAGTTGGAGATTCGGTTCTTAGGTTTATGGACTAAGGTGGAAGTAATGATCTTCAGTTAGGTTGTGTTTTAAATCTTACATGGATTGGGGTGACGTGGGATCCCCCTTGGTTATGTGCATAGTGAGTTTATACAGTGATTTGATAGCTTTGGAACGATTCTTGGCATGTTCGAGGACGAACGTATGTTTATGCGGGGGAGAACGTAATGACTTGAGCTATCGTTTTGAGCATTTTCATTCAATTTGATGGTTTGCGGTCATGCGTAGCTTCATATGGTATATTATGACTTGCGTGCATCGTCCGTTTTGATCTTTGAGTGGTTCGAGATTGATCTGGAAGATGATTCTCAACTAGGAATCTTTAAGCTGGAAGAGTTGACCAAGTTTTATTTTTGCGTATTTGACCTCATATTAGAGTTATTATGGTTCTGTTAGGTCCGAATGGTGATTTTGAACTTGGGCGTATGCCTGGATTTGCATTTGGATTTTTCTAGAAGGTTTTTGCACTATTTGGCGAAAGTTGGTAATTTGAAGGTTTGGAAAGTTTAAAAGTTTGACCGAGAGTTAAATTCAATCTTATCGAGTTCAGATTGTTGTTCCAGGAGTTTGAATAGGTTCGTTATGCCATTTGGAACTTGTGTGCAAAATTTGAGGTGATTCTGAGTTGTTTAGACGTGTTTGGCATTAGTTTGAATTTGGAAATTTGAAATCGTTCATTAATCTTGTTTTGAGGTACGATTCATGGTTTAGATGTTTTTATGTGTGATTTGAGGCCTTGAGTAGGTCTGTGTTATATTTGGGAATTTGTTGGCATATTCGAACGGAGTCCCGATGGGCTCGCGTGTGTTGCTGATTGATTTCTGATTTTTGTGGACTGCTGCATTGCTAAAGAGTTTTCAGTTCTTGTGCTTCCACATTTGCGGAGGGTCGGCTGCAGATGAGGGCTCGTGGTCGCAGAAGCAAAAAAGTTGCAGTTTGGGATGTCTGCAGATACAGAATTTTGGGCGCATCTGCAGGATCGCAGAAGCGATGGTTGAGCGCAGAAACGAGAAGGCAAGGCATAGGAGCAAGATATGTCTTTCATCTACGATGGCGCAGAAGTGGAAGGATGTCCACAAGTGTGAGAGGTTGGATTTTTAGTGCTCTCCACAGAAGCGGTATTTTCGTGATAGAAGCGATGCTGCAGAAGCGGCTGACGGATCGCATATGTGAAAGTGCTGGCCAGAAGGTTTATTTTTCGAGGGTTGAGTAATTGTATAATATTTTGAGATTTGGATCTTGGATTTGGGCAAGTCTTGGGGGATTTTCATGACTTGGATTGGGGCAAGTATTTTTTACTCGGATTTTATTATTTTATATGATTCTATCGTTGATTTTGTCCTTTGATTGATGAATGTAATCGAAAAATTAGGGTTTTTTTTCTATACCCTTCCAAAGTGAATAATTGAGTTTTGAACATCGATTGGGAGTCGGAATTGGATAAGATTAATATGGTTGGACTCGTTTTCGAATGAGTTGACAGAATTTGTGAGTTTTGTTGGGTTCCGAGGTGCGGGATTGGGTTGAATTTTTAGTTGACTTTGAGTGTTTGATTTAAGATTCGACCTTTTTCGTTTGGGTTTGTTTCCTATGATATTATTTGATGTTTTTAGTTGTTTTTTTTGCAAGATTCGAGCCTTTTGGAGGTTAATTCGCGTGGGATATCATTTCTAGAGTATTGTTTTGGCTTGTTCGAGGTAAATAACATATCTAAATTTGGGTTTGAGCGTAATTATCCCTGAGAACTTTGACATTTGAGATATGTTGGGGGTGATGCACGTGCTAGGTGAAGGGCGTGTGTGCATGCTTGATTCGCTCAAATTACACCTTAGTGATAGTGTAAGCGGTCGATGTCAAATATAATAACCAAACAATGTTGGGGTCGAATCCCACAGGGAATGGGTGTGAAACTATTGTCTAATTAATGTAATACTTGACTAAGTCGTAATTCTATCAAGTACGTCAAATAGAATAAAGAAATGTTGAATGTATAAGTAAACGAAAACTGAAAACTAATTTTTATAGTATGAATGTGAAAAATATGAATTTAAGAAACCAAGGTTGTGTTCCCCTTAATGTAGTAGAATGTTCTTGATATTAATATTGAATACCTTTCTTGATATGCAATTGATGTTTAATTTACTATCCAATATTTCCCAATAATTGGATAGTGTATCCTCTCTACGATTCTCCCGAATACAAAAGAGTCATGCTTAAGAGCAACTAATTAAAGGCCAAATTAAAACCTACTTATTCCTAAGGTTTTATTAAACAAGGTTTAAAGCCTTGAGTCTTTGTTATTTATTTCTACCAAATTCTATCTCACTTTTCCAAGATAAAATAGAGTTAATTGGCGTTCGTTAATGTTTGCAACCACTAACGATTAATTGAAGAACAAGAAATAAATAAATATCAAGTTTCCTTCGAAATCAGATTCAATATCAAGATCTCAACAACATTTTACCCATCTAGGGTTCACAACCTCAGCGTTTGAGTTTAGCTACACATGCTGATAATTACAGAACAATGAAGAGTAATTGATATCATCTTAAAAAAAATAGAATGTATTTGATCCCCAAAAGCTTCTAAGAATTCAAAATAATCAATTGCCGTACTTTGTACTCTAAACTCTGACAAGACTCCTTTCACAAAACCCTATAAAACCTATTTATAGAGGCCCAAAACCCGAGGTGAATTTCGGTCTGATTTGCCCCTGTGGTAAAAATGCGGACCGCATTTCTGTCGCAGAACAGAAATGTGGACCGCAAATCATCATCGCCCGTCGCAAACTCCACCAAAAATTTTTGCTCTCATCGCGTTTTGATTCGCGGTTCGCATGTTGATTATGCGATCGCATTCTCCACTATGATTTTCACCAAGAAATCTGTTTGTGTTTGCGATTTCACCTTGTCATTTCGCGGTTCGCATTCCTGTTTTGCGGTCACATTTGCGATCGCATTCTCATCATGAAGATTGGCCTAGAGTTTTGTCCTTGTCTGCGATCTGCTTGTGGAATATGCGATTCGCATTTTTCTGTTTGCAATCGCATACTCATATGCGATGCTCTTACTTCTTTTCTTGTCTTCAGCTGGCTTTTTGAACTCTTTTCCATATTTCTGGGTCCTTACACTCAATATACTGCAAATACACTAAAATTACATAAGTATCATGATAATTTGCAAGTAAAACAAGTCAAACTTTAAGCAAGTAATATCAAAATGTGCCGAAATTACCCGGCACATCAACACCCCCAACTTAAACTCTTGCTTGTCCTCAAGCAACTAAAATAATACTATCCTAATCTAGACTCTACTTATCAAACATGAGACAATACTGACCATGGACGGTGTTTGTTTTTAGTATCTCAAGTATAACTCTTTGAGTACTGTACCCTCCTTGAATCATCAATATATTCAAAGACAACCAATCAATTAGTGAACTTTAAGCCTCAACAAAGTAACTAAAGGCTACCTTCAGCTGAATACATTTATGCCTTACTCAAAGCTCAACTTACTATCAACCTAGCAATGTATGTGCCCTCACTGAAAAGAAAGTCTCACTCTCACAACATTTATCATAGCAATGCAAGGGGACTAAAGTGTAAGTACACTCACTCTCAGAACAAAATTTCAAGTGTCACCACATGCCATACCGTAGGCTTGCCCTTATTTTAATTCATCACCTAGTTATAAGGACCCTCGGTTGGAGATCACATAAGGACTTTGTAAGCTTGTAATGTCGGTTTAAGGAAGGGTAGGATATATATTTAGATACTAGTGGCTTCTTCCTCCTTGAACACTAATTACATTCTTCTTTCTTTTAACCTTTGGTTTCTTTTCGACCCCATAGCCTTAATAGCGTTAAGTTCCCACATTGGACCCACCTTGTATACCTCTCTATTCTATTCCCAAGCTCCATTATTGCCAATACATACATAACTTTTTTTTTTTTGGAGCTTTCATAAATTCACATGAGCACTTTGAGGTACGGGTTCCCAACTTCATTTCACAGCCTTGCCCATTTCTATGTTGACCCACACCCCCAACTTAAACTTTTAGCAATGTTCTCAATGTTCAAGGAGGAACAGGTTCAAAAGAGATCATGTTTTACGAATGGGACAAGTTTGTAATGCAGAGGCCAAGGAAAAGGCTGCAAGGCTCAAATAGGGTACTAGTGATATTAATTATGCACAGGTAGGCTGAAAAGGCTATAAAGGTTTCATAAATAATCAAAGAAACCTAAGATCATCTCTCTAACTCAGTGTACATATACTAGGCGCAAAAAACCAACCGGGCATGTTCTAGATGGCAGAAGTGAACACAAGAACTATATAAACAAGGAGCTCACACACATTGGATCACACACTGTTCGGTTAACATAATTTACATCTTTAGAGTTCACATTTGGTCACTCGAGGCTTTCCTCGTGTATACATACACGATTCTAAGTAGACCTAGAGTTACCGAGTGAGCCTCAAATTCATATAATTGATTTGTTAACAAGGGTCAAATCTTCACACAGATTTACATACTTAATACTCAACAAATTTACCATCCCGGTCAATATATCTCATATTCATAGGCCCAATTCTACTATTACACCCTTGAAAAAGAACCCGGCAGAAGAAAAAACAAGGGGATTTTATTTAGGAACTTAATTTTACTCACTATTTAATTACAACAGCATATATACATAAATCATTAATCATTACTACCTAATGTACAGTTATCAAATGTCACTAAACATGCCCAAATATACATCAATTACACAAATACACAGATATAAGGCTACCACCCCCAACTTAAAATATGCATTGTCCCTAATGCATAAAAAGAAATATAGAGTACAAGGGGCTCCCTGGGGGCGCAATTGCGCGAAGAGATGCGGTAGCCTATGTCTCCTTTGGAGCTGTAGGAGGGGTGTGGGACTGGTATGGAGCAGGTGGTGAGGCCGCTGAGCTGCTAGCTTCTCCCACTGGTGGCCGTGTGGCTGACGAGTCTACCCTGGCAGCCACTTCTGCTAGCGATTGCTGAATGGCCTTCTCAATGTCAGCTTGCTCTTGTTCCTCCTCCACATTTGGCACAGCAATTACTTTGCCCTTTTCCTTAGGGGTTGCACTCTCATCAAACTCTGAACTGGCCTCCTCTGATTCGTCCCCTTCGAATTCTGATGATTGATCCGATGTCTCGTCATCAGTAGGATCTACCTGTACTGTAGGAGCGGAAGGCTGAGACACTTAGCAGACGAAGGTGCGATGTCCGCCATTAGTGTCGTGAAGTCCAGGCCCAAATCTGGTGCAGCACTGTCAGCACCCTTGTCACCCATGTTAGGGAGGAGAGATGATATGTCGAACTCCAGATTTTTCATCTTCTGGAGGTCGGTCTTCATGGATTTTACCTCCTCCCGTAGTTGGGGTAAACCCCTCACCTCACCTCGTTCAATCTGTTCAACCCTAGACTCAAGCTTGTTCAACCTATATCCGAACACTAATTGTTGTTGTTGGAGAGCGGTGACTGACATTTGCATCAGAGTCAGGGCCTGTTTAATCAGGTGGGGCAATGTCTTCAAGAGTTGGTCTACCTTCGAATTTGCGTGATGTGCAATTAGACCGAGTCTTGAAATGGTTGGCAAGTGTGAGGCAGATGGACCAGTGGTAGATGGGGTGCAGTTTCATTAGCAGCAGTGCAGGTATCAGGACCTTGGGGAGACAGGAGATTCTGGGAGTCAATGTCCTCAATTGGGGTCACTGGTGAGGCAACCGAATCACTTATACGAGTGATATCAATATCTCTCGTAGACCTACCGATTTTGTCTTATTGTGGTAAGAAAGGAACATTCACCTCTTGGCAGAGGGTTGTGATCAAACTCGGGAAGGGAAGTGAAGTGGATCGTTGCGTAGCCCGGATGCCAATTTCCTGGAAGATAAGACTCCCCACATCAATTTTAATACCTTTCATAATACACGCAATGAGAAGTGCCTTCTCAATGCTGATATCCGTTTCATTCCTGGAAGGTATTAAATGGGAGCTGACGAAGTTGAGCCAATATTTGCCCTCCCTTATGAGGTCTTCTTTGTAGATTTTCTTTCCAGGGTTGATCCAGGCAGGAGTCCCCTTAGCAATTATGGATGCTATCCATCCACGTTCGTTTTCTCTGTTGGAGTACTTTGCCTCGTACTCAGCTGTGCCTGATTCCCAGTCGGGGAAGTAGAGTTCATTGATATGTTCACTGTCACAAAACACAGCCTTGCCCCGAACGTGGACGATGCCGGTGAATATTCTGTTGCGTCTATGATACCCTGTTCGTGAAGCTCCGTAAGACGCATGGAATTCCCGGACAATTGACTCATTATTTTCCTTGGGGTCTGTAGTGAAGTACTCCCATTTTCTTGTTTTGATGTTTTCGAGAATATGAGGGTACTGGTCCTGTAGCCCGTTCAAGCTTAACTTTTTCTCCCCCAAGATTCTTCTCTTTGTGAGCACTTCCCTGAACAAGGATCGTGAACCTTCAACCCCAAATCTAAGCTGAAGGTCATCACCTCGTTTCCTTCGGGCCTCAGCCACTAAATCAAATTCCGGTACGCAGTCCTCCTCATCAGACTGGGAGGTGTTAGGTACAGTTGATTCCACTCTTGCCCGTTTGGGTTGTGCTGAGGTAGAATCGGATGATGGCCTTCTCTTTGCGGAGTGCTTTTTGGCTGCCATATCTGTATAAGTGGGAGATGTAAGTGACATTATCATCATTTGAGAAAAGCAAAACAGGAAAAATGACCAAAGAATTATAGAAATGTGGCGTGGTTTGCGGTCGCATAACCACTATGCGAACCGCAAACACGTCGCATTCTTGTGTGTAACAGGTAGAGGGCATTCTGCGGTGGATTCTGCAAATCGCATAAACACTATGCGAATCGCAAATCCATCGCAGATTGTTTTCGAGCATAAACCTGTTGGATACACACAAATGCGATCGCATACTCGTCGCAAAGCGAGATTTGCGATCGCATATTCACCGCAGAGTTCACAGCAAATACCTTAAAATATACAAGTATGTTCATCCTTCAAGCAGGAAAACCCTAGATTTCTATCTTCCATCCCAAAGAATCGAAAAACTTCAATGAAACATTAATCCTAATCTTGCGACATAAAAATTTAACATGGAGCAAAGGATGAACGTACCTTGTGAAGAATATTGTAGGTCTTAGGACAACTGTGAATCAACTCTTTGATGTTTGGTGAACTTGCACTTTTACTTTTCCGATGATGTTCGTCGGAGGTCTTTCTCTGTTGCCGTTTTCTCTTCTCTTTTTGTTTCTTCTTGTTTTTAAAAAAAATATATATATATATATACTTAGATTGAAGGATTTAGAAAAGGAGGGAATGCGAATACGTACCTGGCAATTATGCGATGATTTAAGTTTCGCATAATGGAAGTGCGAACCGCATAGTAGGAGTTTCCACCGCATTTATATCAGACTTTTGAGCTGAATTCTCTGTCTCTGTTTGCGGTGAGAATGCGGTTCGCATATCTTAAATGCGATCGCATTTGTACAGCATTTTTCACCTTGATGTTTTTCTGCAGTTTCAAACACTCCTCTTCAATTCCTATATCCTTTCGTCACATTCCTGCATTCTAAAACCCTTCAAATAGCCCTAAGTACAAATGTGATATTGAATTCTAAATAAAAAATACAACACAAACAAAAGCAAATGATACCACACATGGGTTGCCTCCCATGAAGCGCTTGATTCAACGTCGCGGCACGACGAGGCTAGGATACTTCTACAATCATTCCGTAGTTGGGATTTGATTATCTTTTAGAGCCAGCTGCTCTACCACATGTTTCTCTCCATCTACTCCCAAGTAGTGCTTGATTCTTTGCCCATTAACCTTGAAAGTCCGGAGCCCATCCTCCGATGCTAATTCAACAGCTCCAAACGGAGAAACATCAACAACTTTAAATGGTCCAGACCATTTAGACTTCAGTTTCCTCAGAAATAGTTTTAGTCTTGTATATAACAGCAATACCATATCCCCTGCCTTAAACTCTCTTTTCAAGATCTTTTTATCATGGACGAATTTTATTCATTCTTTATAAAACTGCTGCACTCTCATAAGCGTGAAGACGGAATTCCTCCATTTCATTTAACTGTGCTAGCCTTAGAGCTCCAGCCTCCGCCTAGTCCATGTTTAACCTTTTTAAGGCCCACATAGCCTTATGCTCGAGCTCTACGGGTAAATGGCACGCTTTTCCGAAGACTAACCGATAAGGGGATGTACCGATAGGGGTCTTGTAAGCTGTACGGTATGCCCATAGAGCATCATCGAGCTTCCTTGACCAATCGGTCCTATTTGCGTTCACCGTCTTTGATAGAATGCTCTTTATCTCCCTATTGGATACCTCAAGTTGACCGCTCGATTGCGGATGATAAGGTGTGGTAACCTTATGTTTAACCCCATACTTGTCAAGGAGAACTTTAAAGACTCTGTTTCAGAAGTGCGAACCTCCATCACTGATAATGGCTCTCGGGTGCCAAACCGGGTGGAAATATTTTTCTTTAGAAATGCGGTCACACTCCGAGGTAAGGCAACGGCTTCTACCCATTTGGATACATAGTCCACAGTCACTAGGATATATTTCATCCCACATGAGCTTATGAAAGGGCCCATGAAGTCAATAC